>CANUEX010083032.1:0-22529 GCA_948099535.1 Jatropha multifida | reverse complement strand
TATAATGGGCCAACTTGTAGAATATTTTCATGTAATTATGGTGTTGAAATCAGAGATTAGGCTTACTACGGGCCTCGGGGGCCTTAAGCTTACCCAGGTCCTAGTGCCGGTCTGGCCCACGGTTTTGGGTCATGACAATATATATATATATTTATTGTTATTTGTTGTGTGACTAATTTCATAATGAGCATATGATATAATATAATTTTAATTATTATTATATATGTTTCGTTTTGTGTTAACTACTCAACCTTTTAAATATGAGAATGTTTATTATAATAAATATTTTGTTGATTATAGTATAATAAAGTATTGTATGTGGATTATTACATAATATAACCGTTTTTATAAAATATGCTCCATAAAACTAAGTACATTTTATTAGTTTTTTTATCAATAAAATAGTTATATTATCGTATAGGGGCATTTCTATCATTTTATATGTCAAATTTTATTACTACGTTTTTACTTTCCTTAACCAAACATAATCACGTTATACTTTTTGAAAAATTATTTTTCTAGAATTGTATTTTTTGAGAAGTTCTCTTCCTGAAAAATAGACTTATTTCAACTAAACATAATCACAATATACTTCATAGAAAATATTCACTTACCCATTATATTTCAGTTGGGAATGCATACTACGTATATGAGAAAAATTTTTAAATTTAATTTCCACTAAATACATATATAGAAAAAAATAAAAAATCTTAACTGTAACTAAATTTTAAAAGATAAAAAATTCTTCGTTGAATATTTTTGTTTCCTATCATTTCCAAACAAAGGGTAAATGTAGCCCTAAAATCTCACCTGCAATCAATGCGCGTCTCAAAGCAATTTGCATGCATGCTTAGCCATTAAGAAAGATTTTTGCCCCAGCACCATCCTTGCCCATAATTTGTTAAAACATAAAAGCAATGAAACAGTTAGCATTTGTTATAGAAACTGATATCCAATGCCAAATTTCCATCCAAAAAGGATTGGACCCCTCCAAAGCTTTCATCATAAATTATCCTCTTAATTCTCAAGGGTTATAAATGTCATATCCTCTTTTTATTTTTTTATTGATATTAATGCCTATCTAATAATACTCCAATTTTATGTTTTGAAGGTAAATAATTTACTTAATTTTCTATTTTTATCCCTAATTTGTTAATGGAATATATGTCAATAAATGTAGTATTCTACAATTAGTTAATAATTTTCAAATATATTTATCATAGAAAAATAGTCTGATAATTCCGCTCATTTTTGGAGACAATGAGACTGATTCGGAGGAGTTTGTACTGCAGAGGATTGAAGCCATGATCTAAATCATTACGATTAAAAATTAAATCTTGCATCATTAAACTAGGGACATTAAAAAATTATAATATAACCAAATTAATTAATTTTTTCCTTAAACTGTATGAAAATCAATTGAAGTGATGGAGGGAATATATTATTTAGTGGATGAATTCATATGATTAGTAAAAATTTAAGGGCCAGAACCTCAAATATCAACTGATTATATTCAACTAAAATATGTCGTTATTTAAATGTTGTTTATAAATTTTTTCCTTCACCAAACAAAATCCATATGTGGAAGTACACAGTACAACCGCGTCCAGCGAATTCTGGCGCGCTTTGCAGTTCTTTTTCTGTCTCTCCACTGTACGGACTTGCTGATTTCTGAAACCGTAGAGAGGAAGGCAACCAAACGCAAGACTATTCCCTCCATTTTGAGTAAGCAACACTCCAGTCACGACGCCGTCTCCCAATGCAACAAAGCGACCATAGCCGCAGACGGCGTTCCCGTCAATTGCAGCGTTTCGTTCTGCAACCCGGCCAGGTAGCATACCGAGTCGTCTGTCATTTTTCCATCATCGGTGGCCTAATCGGCTCTTCCGGCTCTGTCATCTCTCAAATTCGAAGAGACACTGGGTGCACTATCCACTGCGAACTGAAAGTGCAAGATTCGGACCACCGGGTGATCCTGGTAGTTGGTCCGGCTTCTCCCGGGAGGAGAATCGCGTTGAAGTCAACAGAGGATGATGATGAGGAGGAGGAAAAGGAGCTTGTATCGGTGGCTCAGGAGGCGGTCATTAGGGTTTGTGAGAGGATGTGGGAAGTTGAGGCACAGAAAGGAAGAGCAGGTGCGAGTGAGAGCGGCGCGCGTGAGGGTTATTGTGGACTTTTGGCCGATAGGACACAGATTGGTGCCGTGATGGGTAGAGCAGGGAAGAATGTAGTGAGAATGAGGAGAGAGAGCGGGTCCCAGATCAGAATCCTGCCGGCCCCGCACTGCGCTACAAAAGATGATGAATTGATTCAGGTTTCTTCTCTATGCTTCTTTCTTTTTTCTGGAGTGGAGGTCTTAGTTTTTGTTTGTTGAAAGTGAAAATGCGAGAAAATCATAGATGATTTTGACATTTTGGCTTCGTTTTGCTGTCGTTTAGCTCCTTCCACAGTTTCTTTCTTGGTCTTTTGCTTGTATCCTTTATTTTACAACTGCAATGGCATTGGATTGGAAGCTATTCTTATTCCTAAGAACTCCAGGATAATATATGCGAGTGTTAATAGGCATGTCGACTGTTACTAATGCTAATAAACATGGATTTAGCTGCATAGATAATTAGTGCGATTGTTTTCTAAAATAAAATTCTACAAAATTCTGGTTTATGGGCGTCACTTTGCTTTCACCCTTTTATGCTTCTTTTTTTTTTTTCTTGAAATTGCTTTAATTTGGTAAAAATTGAGCTGACACAATAAAATTATCTGTAACTATGTTGTTGCATCAATCCCCTTCATAGTTCATTAATAGATATTTAAGTTGGGGACTGAATTGAAAGGATAGTAATTGATGTTGTAAAAGCTGGACAAGCGACAAATATTTACATTCTGTATAAATGGAAGAAACACAATGCCTTCCCTCTCTCCTTGTGAAAAAGATTTTATGTTATGGCAGATTACAGGTACCATTTTGGCTGTAAAGAAAGCTCTGATTGCAGTAACTGAGTGTCTTCATGATTGTCCCCCGTATGACAGAGGTCCAATGCTTTTGACTAGATCTGTTGAGAGATCTTCCTATATGGCCTCTTCTGATCCACATGCAGAATTCTTCCCACATCTTAGTTCGTTGTTGCCACCTTTGACTGAAAATACTGCAAACACTCATTCATTATCCTCAGATGCTGGTGGAAACCCCAACCAGGATGTGAAGGTTACACAACAAGAAGTTTCATTCAGGCTGCTTTGCTCCAATGGTGCAGCTGGGAGCATAATTGGCAAGAAAGGGACCATTGTCAGAACTCTACAGAATGAATCGGGTGCTTCTATCATGTTTGCCGCTCCAATAACTCTGTCTGGTGAACGTTTAGTTACCATTTCTGCCTTGGAGGTTAGTCAATACAGTTGTGGAAGTTCTACTGCTGCTATTTACGCTTATAATTTTAGAGCTTTCTATCACCTATTCTCTCATTAATACATTAGCGTAATTGCCATTAATTTGAATTGTTATCATCTAAATGTGCAATATTGTTCTATCGGTTTGGGTTGTTTATCTCTTTTGCAGAACCTTGAATCATGGTACTCTCCTGCACAAAATGCTGTTATTCTTGTCTTTGCTAGATCTATTGAGCATGAAATTGAAAAGGGGCATCCATCAGTCTTGTTTGAGGGTACTACTGTAACTGCACGGCTACTGGTTGAATCAGATGTAGTTTGTTGCTTGAATGGGAATGGTGGGGAGATAGATTCCAAAATCACAGAAGGAGGTGGTGCTGATATACAGATATTAGAAGGGGAACAGAACTCGGATTGCGCTTCAGAAAATGATGTAGTAATAGAGGTGGGATTATTAATATCTTTTAACTCTCTGATTCTGTTTGAAGTTACTTATTATATAATGTTGATTTTAAAAATTTCTAAACTATTATTATACTACACAGCCATGGCAACTGATGCTGTAAGTGCTCAAGAAAGGTGATTTGACTTCATTCGGTGTATGAATAGTTGCACTCATCTCAGTCTAATTTTAAGGCTTGTTTTGTAAATTAGCCAAGACCAAGTTGGCCAAACCTCAGCTCGTTTCATCTGCATCATTCACATCAACTCATCCTTGTCCATTATCTAGCTCATTTTAAAGTCACTGTCAAATTGACATTTTAAGAGTTGCCAGTTCATTGAGCATTTGTTTATTCATTTTGCTTGGAAAATGGTGTCTCTTTTGTCTCTTTTTTACCATTATTACATTATTTTAAGAGATCTTTTATTGCATTTTTTGTGACATCATATTAAAAAATTCCCTCTCACTTTACTCTATTTATGAATGGATATGTAGAAGCACATTGAACAGAACAAATACGTGCAGTAAAGTTTTATTGTATTTATTACACTATTTCAATATATCTTTTTCATTTCAGGATTCGACATATTGATCACACCTTAATTCCAAGACTTATCTTGTGTACTGGGAACTATTTTCAATCTCATTGCAGAGTGTTCTCATGGAAACCTGGAGAAAACCTCAAGTTATTGTATTGATGACACCAACTTTGAGTATATAATATGATATAATATAAAGCATTGATGGGAAGCATTTAAATATCATAATAGGAATAAGAGAATAAACCCTGGAAGAGCAAAATGCTAAAATAGTAATAAAGAAATAATTAAGTTCTAAATTTTATCCTAATGCAGTCCTGGAAATTGTTGACTGATGTTTCCGCTTCAGTTAGTTATAAGTTTTACATTATGAATTTGCAGAGTTTTGTTACTTTTCAACTCATTGAGTTCTCTAGTTAATATTTCCTGATGCTTAAATACATGGGGTTTCTCTTTAAGTTTATCGAGAAAGTTGTCTTATATAAGCGCTGGAATGTTTTCATTATAAACTCTCATTTATAGTAGTTTGTCCATGGCTGGCAGAGCCTCTAGGGCTTCAGAGAAGATTTTATTTTATTTTTTCCATTTAAATTGAATTGGCAGAATACTTTTGGCATCATCCCAATCAAATTATACTAAAAGTTTTATGCTTTTTGCAGATCACTGGTGAGTATAAAAAAGTACAGAATGCTCTGTTTCTAGTTACTCGAAAACTGAGGGATACTCTTTTGCCTAGTGAATTGCTCGATGAAGCAAAATTAAGAAGTCCCAACGGAATAGCAGTGGAGGTCGCTTCTCCTAGATTACAACAACTGGCAGACCTACCCCTTGATTCTGATCGAGAAACTAGTTTGCCTAGTGAAATGGATCGGCTTGTATTCTCCAACAGCTTATGTAATGCTTCTTCACTAAGACTGCAGTTAACACAGGTGGCACGTTCTCTTCCTCAGTGTTCAGTTGTTTTTATATTTAGTTCAGCAATGTGGTCCTTATTCTTTTTTCTTTATTGCAGAAGTTTGGAAAAGGGAGTTCAGCAGCCATTAAAAATAATGAAAACAGCTCAACAACATTTGTTGGGGGTTCAGAACTTGAAAGATCACTGCACTTTCTTTTGCCCAAGGAGGTGCTTAATGAGGTAGGTGCAAAGAGTCCTTCTGGAGTTAGGGAGACTGCTTGCCTTGAATTGGATTTATCAATTGGTCAAGCTTCTGGTCCCATGAAAGTTGGCGCTACTTCACCTTCATTGCATATGCCACTGGTGACTGTTCTCCTTCTCATTTATATTGCAGTTTATGTTGTTCTTTGTCATTTCTCTATGGAATTGGATGTATATGACATGGGTGCATTTACAGACTGTAGAAAGAAGCTCAAAAACGTTTGGCGGGAGCATGGAACTTGAGAGGTCAGCAAGGCACAACACAAACTACTGAACTTTCGTTTACTTCTGTATCATTTACTCCTTTATTCCTTACTGTCATACCTTTACTACAAGATAAACCTAGTTGTTATCATACTCTGCATATTTTTAAATGCATACTTACAATGTTATGTATGTCGTCGTATTTGGAAGTTTGTTTCAGCACTTTCACTTGCCAATTCTGATAAGTTTTGCAGTGTTAGAAAGGTTAATTTGTTCTTTTAATTAATGTATGACTCTTCTCTATTCCTTTTGAAGTTTTGCAAATATCCTTTGCATTTATTATAAATAGTTGATTTAGTATTTTAGGTTCGTATTCACATCAACTTATTCTACAAATTCGTGGATCAAATAAATATTATTTAATGGAAATTTATTAGAATGAAAGATAAAGAATTTGCAGTTAGTATATTGGAATAAAAAAAAGTGATTTGTTATTTGAAAGGTGGTTAAAATTTGTAAATAACTTGTTTTTGTATAATAATTCATTCTTTTTAGAAACACTCAAGTTAACACGTCTGCTTTAATGTTAAGATATAGATTATAGATAGCATCAAGCTGATACCACATATTATCAATATCATCCTTGCGTTGCGTGATCTGTGGAAACTAGGAAACTTTTTTGGCATAGTGAGTTGATTATATGGCAATTGATGTGGCATGCGGGTGGAACTGGATAAGAATATGAGTTTTGATGAAATGATTTAGGTGATCGTATAAAAAAAGACAGAATAACTTGCTTGAACCTCTTGATTTGCTAGTAGAATATACATTAAGTATACTTGTTCTGGTATTGGCACTTAATGGTGTTTGCTAATGGTTCGTAAAACTTGTTCAGTCTAATGGAGTCACAATTTTTTAGACGTTATGATGGTGTTCCTACATGCTGCACTGTGTGATTACCTGCTAAGTCAGTGTGAGGAAAATTCAAAACAATGTTGCTCCCCCACCTCAAATATGTATATGGTCTTGATTTCCTACATATCTATAGTTATCTTCCTGTGAATTTAAATATAAAATTTGTTGTAAATGTGACATGCATTTAATGAATGCTCATTCTTTCCTTTAGTTCATGCAGCAGAAAAAGATCTAATGTGGAAAATACAGTTATGGAGCTTTTAGTTTCTGAAGATATCATTGGTTCTGTTTTTGGCAAAGATGGCAGCAATCTGACTCGATTAAGACAGGTAATTGTGCTGTGCAATCGCAATGAAACAAAGCGAAAAAAAGGAGAAAGATCACTATTAAGTGTAGTGGTTTGTATATTATTTTGCTGTAATTTTGTGAATAGGAAACTGCTTTGTTTTGCTAAATTCATATTAAGTTACCCGCTGCTTTATTTGCCCAATATGAAGTCACCCTATCATAGCATTAAAATAGGCGTTTGGAAATTAAAAATTTTGACTTGTATTCAACTCGTAATGTTTGGAATTATCAACTGATCACAGTAGTTCAAATTTAATCTAATTATTATATATGTGCCAGTGTACAATTAGCTAGGAATGTACTTAATTAAAGACTAATAAAATTAATCAACAAGCTGCATACGGAAAGATACAATTTGATAAAAGCAGTAGAAAAGTATGTGTTTTGGATTCCATTACCATTTTTTTGTCTAATGATATTGGTCTTGGGTCATATGTATGTGATTCTATGGGTTCTTTTAATAGCTAAAATTCATGTTCTGTGAATCGGCTGTAAAAACTTCTCTCACACAAATTCTACCAACCACTAGAAAAATGGAAGAACACTACAGATCGAAACATACTTTAGTTGTGAGAAAAATGGCCAGAATAATTTGCTGGTTATGTAGTCTGTTAAACTTGTCCACTACATGCTTATAATTGCTATTAATATATATATATATATATATATATATATATAAATTTTCTGCTATTAATTTGCTAGTGGTTTATTTTCATCAGATCTCAGGTGCAAAAGTTGAGGTATGCGATCCTTCTCCTGGTAAAAATGATAAGACGGTTGTGATATCAGGGACGCCTGATCAAACCAGGGCAGCTCAGAGTTTGTTTCAAGCCTTCATTTTAGCATGCCAGTAACTTCCATACTACCAGTCTAACTAACCTCTTATGGTTGCCGGCTGATCGTTGGAAATAGATGTCACACTGTGTATACTTATATATCTGATGCAATAGCATACTGTAGGTGTAGGAGTTGAGTGTCAATATATTTATGGGAATGCTAACTTTCTTCTAGCTTAAGGTGCCTCTCAACAAGATCGAAACCATAGATAGATAGCGGCGTTGTCTTTCTAACTGGTTTGTCTTGGATTTGGAAGTTTAGGATAGTCCATCGCAACATGCTTTCATTTAAAACCTTACTGGATCTTGAATTTGGCACTATGATCATTATTCCTTTAATTGGGAATTCAACTTGATAAAAGTAAGAATTTAGTGTCTAATTAATCTAAAGTAAAATGAGTCATGACTTACCAATAATAATTCAGTTAGTTCAAGGTTGATTTATGCCTCTGTTACTTCTGAAATTTCTGGAACTTGTTTGTATATTAAGCAGTCTCAAATACACAGCATATGAAATTATTCATTGCGTATTAAGTCCTAAACGGAAGAATCGTAATTTACCCATTTCTAATACCACTTTCCAAGCAACATTTGAGCTACCTGCATGAAACCCTAGCATTCAGAAATGCCACAGTTCGATTTGGTTTAGAGGCATTAAGAGCAGTTTCAGGGCTACATAATGCGAGACAACCGCATAGGAAGAACAATAAAAAACTAATTATAACCACCTCGAGTATAAGCAACACTCCAGAAAGTCAAACCAACGCAAATTTTCTCAACCCTAAGAATTTTATTCTTGTATTATAACAACCGATTTATTTAGTATTGTTCTTCTTCCGTTTATCTTTCCCATCGCTAATCTTTCACAAACTCGAAGAGAACTCCCAAGAAAGGATGCTGTTTGTTTCAACAGCTGTACCCGTAGAAGCAGAAAATCCTATTCGAACCCATTCAGGCAGAACTTCTCTCAGATCCACAGTGTACGAAAGGCTATAAACTCCTCTGAACGCCGGATTCTGCGCATCAGTAAAAAACACACTCAAGTTCTTAGAAGCAGAATCATAATTTACCCATGAAGTTACCACTGCTCCATTTGTAATATCATTTCTCCAAGTAACATTGGCCACAGAAACAATGGAGTCAACAAGAATCCCCACATGATCAAGCACAGGATCCCAAGGATTCTTATAAGAATCGAACTCAACTGCAACAATTTGATTTTCTTTAGAGACATTTAAAGCAGTTTCAGGGCTAAATAGTCCAAGATAACCGCCAACTGCATTAGGAGGGATTTCAGAGTCAACCGGTGCAAGAAAGAAAGTCAACCCATCACCGTAGATCGTCAAGTCTTTAACATCCTTAGCAATAAAAGAGAAAAAACTGGTGAAATCTGCTAGTTTTCCTGTTGAAGAATCCCAAATGTGGATTGGTAGAAGGTAGGACACACGACCGGCACTGTAAGTTAGGTTATTGTCTATTTGATTTTTTGTTATTTGGAGAGATCCAGGAGAAGCGAATGCATCACCTTGGTAGGATATGCCTCCTATGTTTGGATAGAATGTGTTGAAGCTGAAGGAAACTGAGTTTGCATAGGGAAGTAGTAAAAGGAAGGAAAGAAAAATGATTTTAGAGAACTCCATTTATGTATATGATTATTGAAATTAATGCTTAAAGGTGAGTTGAGAGTAGAAAGGACTCGGAATTTAAATAGAAGAGTATGTTGAAACTTGTAATTAGGGGCCTGCAATGCCAGCTTCTCTTTCGTTGCTTCTGAATTTCCCAAGTCCCAGTTGAGACGCCGGCATTGTCAAATTGTTTTATTTTCTTTTATTTTTTCGGAGAAAACGAGCATTGTCAAATTAAGGTAGAAATATTTTTCTTTAAGAAAACATTTTTAGTGTATCTAATCATCCTTCATATAATTGTAAGTTTCATAGAGTTTCTTTTACCTCTTTTTGTTTAATGGATTCAAACTCACTATTATATAATGGATATCTGCCTGAACATTAGTTTTGCTATATGAAAAATAAATTTAATAATGGAAACTTCAACCTAAAGTTAACTGGGTAGTTTCAAGACAACATATTTAGCAATAGATGTAAGTGCTAAGCTACTCCTTTTGTGACTATCAAGGGCACTACTGCCATGAACACTTCATCTTGTCAATGTTGATTTGCCAATAAAGAAGCCATTTTTTTTTTCTCAATCTTTCACCAAATTTAGCAAAACTCGTCTCAAAATGCTCATAGCAACCTTAGGAACTCAAATCCAATTTCTGAGCTACTCTGCCGGAAAACAACCTAAGAAGGGGAAGAAAGGAGAGATTGAGATTGAAAAAGGGTGAAACTCACCGTTTCGTTTAACTCATCCCATGAGTTAGATAGATCAAAGTAATCGATGAGAGATATCATATTTTATTTATTAATTTTGACCAATTTCAAATTGCAGTAAAATTCTAATAAAAATTTACAATTGGGTGCCTAAGTGGTTAAGTTCCATGTAAGGTATAATTAATACAAGACTCAAAATTAGAGGTATGCTTGATGATTTGCCCAAAAAAAGTTGCAAAACAAATTTGGACTTATTGAAGCCGAATTGAATTTTTGTAGAACGAAAATCGGGTCTTGAACTCCACTGCAAATATTTGCGGCCCATATTCTTTTAATAGGGAGTCAAATCAACTAGGCTGGGTTTCAGGACTCAAAGCCACAATTTGTCACAAATAGGTAATCTACAAAAACAGCAGCATTTCACATGCGCATACTGTTTGATGAATTGCCTAATTAAGTGAGGTACGTTGTCCTTCCTTCATTGGAACATTAAATTATCATCAGCAGGAGCTAATTATTTGATAGAAGAGAACTCTAAATAGGTATCATCATCTTCAAGATGCGTTGTGTTCCTATGCAGATTACTTTTTGGTAGTTGTCAAGCTTAACTACTCCAACAGTGGATCAACACAAGAGTTTGGCACTGGTGAGCACCCCACTCTCTTGTCTTTTCTTAAATATTTGATTGAGTTCATAATTGAATTTCTTATTCCAAATCAAAATCTAGAGATATCTACAAAAGATGCTGAGCTTCTTGCTACCAATTTCTTATTGATTATATACTGAAACGCAAAGGCTAATACGAGAGAGAATAGATGATTGTGCGTTTCATCCTCAAAACAGTTCGCAAGGAAATGGTTGGGTTGAGGAGTTCGATTTTTTTTTCTTTCCTTGTAAATATCTGATTACAATTGCAGATGGTAATTGCTTGAGATGCTGAGTTTTTTTGGTTTTTGAAATAGATTCCTTACCCAGAAAAATTACTGATTCCAATAGGAGACGGATGAATCATTAGCTAGTGGACAATGAGTGAGTTTCTAATTGAAGTGGAGATAGAAGAGCATCCGCGACATCCCTGTTTATCATGCGCTAAGATCAATATCCAGCTTTTGGATTATATGTACGCAAGTTGATGCTTTCCATGTTCATAGATAGCTCGGTTTTCACGTCCAAACAAACAGAGATCCATATAAACTTCTGTTTCAAATATAAACAACCAGAGAAGGAAGACAAAAGATACAGAAATTTTCTTTGTTTGGTCTCTTTTGAAATTTCAAGTTCACTTTGATATTTATTACATGGAAGTAATAACTGTACAACAACACTATCGGTGACTCAAAATTGAATTGAATCATGTCTGAGCCCTTGAACTGGAATGCTTTATAGATATGGGATTGGAGTCCTGAACCTTTGTGCATTAGCATCCCCAAATATGAATTTTCAACTGCAACAACAACTAAGCCTGGATCCCAAACTAGTTGGGATTGGCTATATAATTCATTTGTTTGCATTCTGCTCTATAACCAAGTCATAACTGAGCCTTAATCCTTAATCCAAATATGAATTATCATATTGCAATTTTTTACAAAAACATTTTTTCTTCATTTTTGTGTATAACTTTTGCTACCTTTCAAGGTGATACCTTGCTTCGTTTTATGCTTTCTTCATTTGAACTGAAGAGCTTCTTTTTGCTTCCCTAAGAGAGATAAGACTGTGGCAGCGATATGGTTTGAGGAAAGTCCTGCCTCTTGAATCTGATCTTGAGGCGATCCATGGTCAATATATCTGTCAGGAAGAACCATCGATCTTAACTGCAATAAGCATTAAACACATTAGAACCAGAGTGTAGAAAAGTTAAAAAGGGAACATGTTCAGTCTTCTGAAAGAATATTGAGATAAATTTCCGTACTGAAAGAAAAATCACCTTTAGATCCCCATCCAGAATACCACTTAAACTCAGAAAGTGAGATACATGGGAGCAGAAACCGCCAATAGAACCCTCTTCCACTGTAATTAGGATTTCATGCTCCTTAGCCAATTGCCTGATAAGATCTGTATCTAAGGGTTTGCAAAATCTTGCATCAGCTACTGTCACAGAAATGTCTCGGGTTCTGAGTTTGTTTGCAGCTTCTACACATTGTTGAACTATAGAACCGTATCCCAAAATTGCAACTCTATTTCCTTCCATCAGTATTCGCCCCCTTCCAATCTATTCAGTAATTGAAAAAGAAAGCATTAGTTTCATGTTCTTTGTTTTGCCATATATAATTTTTCAAGCTTTTTGCTTATGCTAACCTCAAGTGGGGTTCCTTTATTATTAGGTGGAAGAGCTGCTCCAATTCCATTGCCCCTTGGGAACCTGAAGCAACTGGGTCTGTCATCTATGGCCGCTGCAGTGGCAACCATGTGAACTAGCTCAGCTTCATCAGATGGAGCCATGACCACCATGTTGGGCAAGCAAGCCATGTATGTGATATCAAATGCTCCACAATGGGTGGGTCCATCTGCACCAACCAAACCAGCTCGATCTAAAGCAAAGCGGACAGGTAGCTTTTGAAGGTCCACATCATGCACCACCTTTGTTCAAAAGATAAAAGTTAGTGTGAAATTTGCAACAGAGGATTCTTTAAATTTGTCAAGGATCAGACTACCATTGGCTCACCTGATCATATCCTCGTTGCAGGAATGATGAGTAGATAGCACAGAATGGCTTGAGTCCTTCTGTGGCTAAACCAGCTGCAAATGTAACAGCATGCTGCTCAGCAATGCCTACATCAAAGCATCGATCTGGAAACTTCTTTTGGAAATAATTGAGACCAGTGCCTCCACCCATTGCAGCATGAATGGCCACAACTTTATTGTCAATTTCAGCTTCCTTGATTAGAGCTTCAGCAAAGTACTGAGTATATGAAAGTGTAGGAGATTTCGGCTTGAATTGCTTCCCTGTTGGAACATCAAACTTGACAACACCTGAAAAGATGAAAGAATTAGTATCTTCTTCTCAACAATCCATAAGAACACCATTGGATAATGAAATTATAGTCTCACCATGCATTTTATCAGCTGCTGCCTCCGCTGGGGGATAACCTTTCCCTTTCTCTGTCACAATGTGAATCAGAACTGGTCCTGGCGCAGGCATTGCTTTTACTTTTTGAAATATGGTCACTAGATCTTCAACATTGTGTCCATCCACAGGACCAATATAATATAATCCTAACTCCTCAAAGAGAGTAGATCCAGAAGCGCTGATCATTCCCCTTGCATACTCATCTACCTTTGCTGCAACTTGATAAGTTTGCCCACCAATTTGCTTTGTTATGATCTTCAAAACACAAAACCCATGTCAGATATCTTCAGATATGGAAATGAAATTCAAGGACTAGAACATGTAGACAAAAACATATGAAAGTTACTTTAGCAGCTTCACGAAGTTTGCGGAAATTGGTGCTTGCTTGTAGCTTGGTCAAAGCACTACTAAGGGCACCAACTGGAGTTGCAGGACCATCGAGAGTAGCAGTCGGTAATGATACTTGCTTATTATCATTCAGTATAACAATTAGATTAGCATCAAGAAATCCTGCATTATTCATGGCCTCATATGCTTGTCCTGCTGTCATGGCTCCATCTCCAATTACAGAAATAACATTGTTGTTCTTCCCTAATAAATCTCTTCCAACTGCCATTCCTGCATTTGTTTTTTAATTTTGTAGTAAAAATTATTATTATATTCAATTGTTACTTTTACGAATAGCACTATATTTAGCAAGATGATTTAATTGTCACTTATATCCTGTAATAGAGATCTCCCAATATGGCCGGAAAAAAAAGCTATAGACTCAACACACACACACTCTTTTGATAATAAGAGCTACACATACCAAGACCAGCAGAGATACTAGTAGAACTATGTCCAGCACCAAAAG
Source organism: Jatropha multifida (assembly GCA_948099535.1). Lineage (NCBI taxonomy): Eukaryota > Viridiplantae > Streptophyta > Magnoliopsida > Malpighiales > Euphorbiaceae > Jatropha > Jatropha multifida. Next base: position 8,452 of record CANUEX010083032.1, on the reverse strand, counting down.
CATCATAAATACTCTCATCTCTTTTAGGAAATCCTGCAAGCCCTGAAGTTTTTCTTATCGTATGCATCCTAGACCTTCTTCCTGTTAGAATTTTATGAGGGTATGCCTGCAAAATTTTGAACCTTTTCACAATCAAATCCTAAGACAAGCCCTTATTCTTTTTTTCTTCTTTTTTTTTTTTGCTTGGAATACAAAGTGCCTCTCTTACCTGATGACCAACATCCCATATGATTCTATCTTCAGGAGTATTGAATACATGATGCAGAGCCACCGTTAGCTCCACAACTCCTAAGCTTGCACTCAAATGTCCTCCCGTTTTTGATACACTGTATACGACATCTGCTCTAAGCTCTGCTGCTAGTTGTTCAAGATCCTGAAAATTGCCAATCAGTATAACAACCGAGAATGAGTAGGATTCCCCTTTTGTTTTTATTTTTATTTTTTCCCTTTAATTTTCTAACTTTCCACGTCAGAAGTAGAAACAAACAGAATAGTATATAGCAAAAACAACGTAGCAGTCCAACTGGGTGTGAGATACCATTCCTTGTAAAAAGACATTAGGAAAAAAAAAATTCTCCATCTTCTTTGTATATTTTATTTTGTTTTATTTTTATTTTATTACCTGTGTGGATAGGTTCTTCATATGAACTGGGTAATTGACTGTGTCCAGTAATGGCGTGGATGGTTTTTCACCTGAGAAATCAACTTTCCAGCCATCTTTTTCTCTCCTAATCATCATTTTCCCTTCCTCATCATCAGCGGATGCTCGTACACAGAACTGAAACACAGAACCAGACACCATTAAACCAGAAAAAAACAAGATCATGAAAAGAACCGATAACCCCAAAAACCAAAACCAGCAGCATAAAAACCCCATAATTTCAAAGGAGATCAAAGGATGTTATTATACCAGTATTAATGCAGTACAGATAATATATATATATATACCTGCTTTCTGCTAGTAATTTTCGATCTCGGAGCTTTCAAGAATGGAGAGAGGGATTGATTTGCTACAAAGGAAGAAGCAGAAACCGCCATGGCTGGCCAAGTTAGAGAAATCAGAAGAGAGAAACAATGTGTTAGTGACTGAAAAGGAAGGACAAACCAAGTTTATATAATAGGCAGGCAAGGTGAGAGAAAACGAGGAGAGCTACTTACGTGGCATAATAAAATATCAAATTATTTCATTTTTCACGAGATTTAACTTTCCAGTTTCTCCTTCAATTTCTCGCCAGGCTGGTTCGGGGGATGTTTTGCGAGGTGACGATATACTCGTGTATCATAATTTTTTATCTTATTTGATTTATATACAAATTAATAAAATTTAGTTAATATGATTTAATTATAATTTTTTCTATATCTTTTCTAATACACTTTTATATTAGTATTTTATTAAATAATTCATATTAAATTATTATTAAGACCAATCGAATTATAACCGATCAAAGTAGTTAAATAATATATAAATGGAAGATTAAAGGTTTACATTTTTAATTTTATTTATATTAAAATTTAATTAATGATAATATAGTAATTTAATTAATATATTTATTAAAAAGGAAGTAAATTAAATAAGGGTAAAATATAAAACAAGAATAAAAAGGAAGTAAATTAAATATTATTCACTTCTAACTAAAAAAATAAAAGTAAAATAAGAATTATAGGATAAGAGAGTACGAAATTTAGGAGAAAAAATAAATTGATCCTGAGTTATGATCTTATTTTAAAAATGTGGATTTTTATTTTAAAAAATGAATTTAGGACCTATATTTTAAATTAATATAAAGTTCATAAATTATAATTTTATTAACAATTTGATTCTTTCATCTAAAATAGAGACACTAAAATATTAATGAAAATTATAAAAAAAAAGACTAAAATGTTGATGGAAATTATAAATTAATTGGATGTGTTTATTCTTTAGTTTCAATAAGAATAGACATTTAATGATTCGATGCAAATTACTTGGAGTCAATACAAATCGAAATTTTTAAGATGAAAAATCTATCTTAGCAACGTAGCAATTGGATTATTTTTAGTGAATTGGAAGTATTTAACCGTATATGAAAAATTAGAAAAAGAATGATTTTTATTAATAAATTTCAACGAGGAATTGAATTTAATCTAAATATGAAATAATATTCTTTTCCGCTTGCTCTCGGGAGTAAAGAGGCTATTTATAGAAAGTTGGTATTACGGAGGATCGAACCCATAATTTGAGTTATGATGATTAATTTCGCAGTATTTTTACCACTGAACTATCTCCGCCGTATAAAATTAGTTATAAACTTGTTAATAAATGTTTCTATTATTTGATTTGTATAATTAAATTAAAAGGAAAACTATATTCTATACAACATATTCTAAAATAAATTATATCCTTAATAATATATAACAATTACCAATACATGTTTATCAAACTAATAGCTTTAATAGATAAAATGGAAGATTTTCTTTTAATTCTTTATGATGAAATATATCAAATGTTCAATAACTGCTTCTGTTGAATTTATGTGATCACTAATTGTGTTGAAATTAAACCTGGTCATGGGTTTGGTTGGAATTAAAATTAGCTCAAAAAAGACTCAACCCGAAATCAATATGGAAAATTTGGTTTTCAATCAAACCGAAATTTTAAGTAACAAAGTTAGAGAAAAAAATAAGAGACAAGAAGAAAGAAAAGAATAGAGAGAGTCTTTGCTTTGAAATTCCAAAAGATATTTTTAATGTGTTGAGGAATTACGTAAGATTTTGTTAAACCGTGTGGGTTTCTAATAACAATATCTTTTTATATGAAGAACTTCAAAGTTTTTTTTGAAATTTTATGGAGTTCGAAGAAGCTATTATAGTATAAGAAAGGGGCAATCTCATCATATATATAATCCACCAATGAACTTTTGATATTTTATTATCCACGTGAATTTCATTTATTTTTCATGTGTTATTTTAAAAATGCAGGCCTAATAATTAAAAAAAAAACCTAAATTTTGATTTTTTTTAAGTCGATTCTTTTAGTTGCTACCCGCAAAGTAATTTTTTCTAAATAATTATGACCTCCGTCCATTAACCGTTACTACTATGCTGATGTAGCCGTTAGTGGAACTCTCGTCATGCAAATGTCATTTGCTGACTGTAATTTACAATATATAATTAGTAAAAAAATTATCCAAAATTATTAAAAAGGTCAAAATTTATAGTCTTTTTTAGTTAATTTAGAAAAAGGTTGATAATTTTTTTAATCATTCAAAATTATCGACACTCCTATTATAATAATTACTATATCTTAGTCTTAATTATGTACATAGGAAGTCTAATACCATATCCTAGTCTTAATTATATAAAAACAGACAGCTTTCTTCGTGCACAAGTAATCTAACAAAGAATGTAAGAATACAATTTTCTTATATACAATAATATCATATACCACCGATCATTTTTTTGATATTTTATTTAACACGTGTTTTTCCATTTCATTACAAAAATTAAAACTATGCAAAAAAAAAAAAATATATAAAATATAATTTCCCTCGATCTTTGGGGCTCTGCCGCCCGTTGAGAAATATTAAATATGGCATAGAAATTGTGAATAGTTGGTTCAACCTTTAAGATCCCAATTTGGATTTGTTCTTGAAAGATCATAATAAATAAATAAACGGAACATTGCATATTCCATGTTTACACGACAGTGATCCCATTTCTTTAGGCCAACTCAATTTATGAGCTAAATGCCAACAACATTATGCTGTTCAAATAAATTTAAAAATATAATTATTAATTAATTGTAAGTTGAAAAACAAATAATTACACTTTCTAGATTCTTCCATTCATGAAATTTATAATTTATATAAATTTAATAATTTTTTTAAAAAATGTGATATTTTAAATGTGAAAAGTAATACGAAACAAAAGCGGTAAAAAATAATAAAATTATTCGAGTTGGTACGTTAAGAATATTATTAATGCCCTCAAGGTTTAATTTTTTTTTAAGAAATATTATTAATGCTGGAACAGGTAAGCCTCACAAAAGGAAACAACAACGAATTTTGGTAGTCAAAAATGGAAAATAATTAAAATTTAGTATTAAGTATTGATAGCAGTATTTGTATTTGATATTTATATTATTATTTTGATCTGCTGAGCATTATACGTCATGCGGTGAAAAAAAAAATCATGTTTTGACTCTTCAAAACGCCCGAGGTACCTGACTTTATTTCTCTGCCTAAGATTTTTTATTTCCGGGAATTTTTACTTTTTTCACATTTTTGGAAAGTCAACAAAATCTGCTTATAAATAGTAGAATTTTATTTTTGGATAGACAAAAATAATTATTACCAGTGATTTTGATTATTACAGGAGTTTCCAAAAGCAAGAAAAGTGAAATTCAGTGCAATAATTTAGACTGTCTCGTCCAAATTAAAGGGTTTTCCACAAAAAAAGATGCAATAATAAATCGATCCTTTTCTAAAAAATTGACACGCTACATTTTAAAGAGCCAAAATATATTACAAGGCGATGAATGTGCAGTGATCAAAATAGACTGCCACTTTCTTTTCAGATTTTCTGTTGGCCATTAAAGATGAAAACATCCAGTTTTTCCAAAGTAGGCTCTTGATTTTTCTTTGACCGAAAAAATATTTTCCGTTGTTTATTTTTCTGAACGCTTCCAAATATCGGAGATTTATGAAAAATATTTTTCTACAAATTTTTTAATAAAAATAAACGGAGCTTTAAACTCATTTAATATCCATTTTACTATTGACAAGTAGAGTATCCACAATTAAATCCATTTAATATAGTAGATAACACATAATAGGTATATATATACTCTATCCGAATTATTATCTGAAATAATTTTATTGTCTGTAGCCGTCTAAATCAGATTATAATTATTCAAACTTCTAATAAATTGGTCAAAACATGTAGAATAATAAAAGAAAAATACCCGTATCGTTTCTATCCCTAATTTTAAAATCCCCATAAAAATTTAGAAATAAATTAATCTCATTTTATGTAATTAAAAGGAATAAATTATGAAATTATAAGGTCAACCTCGTTTTAAAAAATATATATTACAGTATCAGGAAATTTAAAATTTTATTAACTTATTATTGGTATTATTCTTTTTTTTAATTTAATAATTCAATAATAATGAATATAAATCGAGTACACCATAATAATACTTGTATACAAATAAAAAAAATTAAAATCTTCTATTTAATTTTTGGGTAAAAAAAAATTGGTTCATTTTCAAACAGAACGATAAAAGAAACCTTCTGCAATATTGTCCTAAATATTATTTTTTCGAAAACTTGTTACAACTGACAACCGTAGAAAAATTTAATATAACAAATTTTGATGGAAAAATAGATCACACTACCATGCTCCATTGATAAAAGAAACTTACTTAAATTCAAAGATCTGAAGTCTCCAACAACAAGTAATCAACAATCCATCTTATATTTTGAATTGCTAGAGAAATAAATGCAAATAAAAACTCCTTAACAACGAGAAACAACTACATAAAAAGAGAGAAATAAATAACCCCGATAAAATGGTACCAAAAGCACTTGGTCTAAACGACTAAATCCAAATTTTATTTTAAATGATCGTAAATTTGAAAATTATTAAAAATAAAAAATAATAGTGAGGGATAAAAAAACTGCCGCCAACCAAAAAAGAAAGTCGACAGTAGTTTACAAATAAAAATCTAAAAAGACGCAAGAAAAAAGAGAGCCAAAAAGACGAGAAATTCTTAAGTGAATTAGGTCCACCACGTTACCTATGGACTGATCCAATCAACTAACACCACAACATCTTTTTTTTTTTACTTCATTCCACATCAACAACTCTTAACTCATTCTAACTAAAAATTCTAATCTTGTAACTAAATGGCAGTCTTTATCCACCCCTCCTTTCATATTCTTATCTAAAAATTAATAGAAATTTAAAATTCAACAACTTTCATCTTCTTCAAGGAATCAATAGAAACAAAAACTGCAAATTTGCAGCGATAAAATTCAATTGCAAGAAACCAATTTACTATCACATTTCAAGACGTGAACTGTTATGTGATTTTTTATCTGTGAACTTTCTTCCAACAAGAAATAAAAATAAGATTTAATTAGGGATTACATGCAGAAAATCCTAAGGAACAACGAAAAAAAAAAAAGAGAGAGATTTATGTTTTTTCTATTTGATTCCTTGCTTAACTTTTTCGGAAAGTTTTATTCCTTGTTAATCTTGTTGTCTTTTTTGTGGTTTGATTACAAAATTAGAATTTTTAGTTGGATGGGTTAAGAGTTGCTGATATGAAATGAAGTAAAAAAAAAGATGATGTGGGGTTAATTGATTGGATCAGTTCATAAGTGATGTGGTGAACCAGATTCACCTAAGAATTTCTCCAAAAAAAACACGGGTTAGGATTTTTTTTCATTCGATTTGTGGTTGAAACTATTAGTATTATTCTGATATAGGAATGTCCAAACAAATTATTTAAGATTGTTAAATTGGGTTTGGAGATGTATTGTAGCTGTGGAAAACTGAAAACAAGACCGAGAGAAAGCGGGTGGAAAAGATTCTTTTATGCATGGGAACGTTAAATTTGTCTTTTACGTGGAATATACCAAACTACCAATTAAGCCGGCCTTATTTGATACCTACGTGTCTTATCCATCATCTAATCATTCCTTAATCTTTCCTGATCAACACACTCTTCATTTTATTTGCCTCACCAATTCCGAAATTCCTTGATTGAATCTATGTATGTATCTACACATGTTTTGCATATATATATATATATATATATTACTGTATAATGCGTTCCTAAAATATGAATAATTTTTCATTTTTTATATATATAGAAAGAATAGGTAATTGAAATAAAGCTCGATTTGCCCTTTGATTTTGGTAACAATATTCAGTTTGTTTAAAAATTAAATTTTTTTACAATTTATCTCCTTAAATTTGCACAAAAAGAATAAAAAAATATAATTTATTACTCAAAAGAATTTTAATTTAAATCAAAATATAATTAAAAAATAATGAAATATTTCATGTAGATAAAATAAAATTAAAAAATAATTAAACATAAAAATAATAAATTTTTTTAAAACAAAATATTCATATGATCAAATATTTTTTAAATCTATAATTTTTTTTAAAATCAAATTTTTTGTAGTTACTTTTTAAATCAAGGATAAGACACTATCTATATAGTTGACATCAACGCCTTAAAGTTCACGCTACAAAAGACATTGAAGAATCAATTGTTTGGATGTAAGGAAAGTAAATTGTGGAGTTCAGCTGTGTTTTTTTCCCCTGAATTTGAGGAAAAAAAATAGGAAGAAAATAATTGAAATTATAAGTTCACACTTATTTATTGTCTTTTTTTTTTCAAGTGAATAAATTTATAATTTATTTTTCGGAAATTTTTTTATATTTCCTTTCACATATAAAAATGTAAAGAAAAAAAAATTATCTTTTTATTTTCTTTCCTTCCTATATTTATGGCCAAACGTAGTCTATACCAATTGTTGTTTTTTTTCTAATTTATTATCAAATATTTGCTATTTAGTTATTCTTTTCTTTTTAGTCCATCTCGCGATAAATTAGCTCAAGTACGCAACTTTCAAACCTGAGAAGTTTACAGTGGACACTGTGGCTCACGCTTTACATGCAATGTTTGTTGTCTGCTTGCAAGTCTACAGTTCAATGATTGTAGCTTGAATATTAGGACATGATCGACGGTCCAAGATTGTTGATTTGGTCTGAATTCAGTTATTTTAAAACCAAATTATTTATTTTGAGTCTAAAAATAAATTCAATTATTTATATATGATAATCGAAATAAAACCAAAAATAAACAATTATTTATGTATCCATAACTGAATTTTCAAAACAACCATCCAAATCCGATAAAAATGAGTCAATTTAATTCGATTATTGGTTAGAATCAAGGATTGCTCATTCCATTTGCGATTAGTAACACAATAAATTTATAAATTTTCCACTAAACTCAAATGTATCTTACAATTTATTTATTTAAACCGCTTCTCATTAATTTATATATATATATAAAACAAACATTTTTTTTTCTAAAAAATTGATACGTGAGATTTCATAAATGAATGCTCTTTTATTATTTTTATTACATAAAATTCTCGATGATGACACATGTAATTATAGTGCCATACATGACTCTTAAATTTTGATAGTGTAACATAAAATTTAACTATTAATTATATTGTTATATAAATATTGATATTTTTATTATTTAATTATCATAATTAATACATATTAGTAAATAATTATAATTATTATTGTCACGACCCAAAACCGTGGGCCGGACCGGCACTAGGACCTAGGTAAGCTTAAGGCACCCGAGGCCCGTAGTAAGCCTAAACTATCACAACTCATCCCTATTATCATTTGACTATCGGAATAGTAAGCCCAT
>CANUEX010083020.1:0-19551 GCA_948099535.1 Jatropha multifida | reverse complement strand
GGTTGTCAAAACCTCTTCCTTGAAATAGAATATTTAAGTATTTTTACAAAACTCAAAGAAGGTTTGAAAGTGGAAAATATGAATTTTCAAGTTAAAAGTTTTTAAGTGATAGTTTTATGTTTTGATTAAGAATTCTTGCTTCGAAAAATGGTGCTTGAAGGAAAGGAAACCCTTTCCCCTTTGGTGGCTTAGAGTAGTCGAACCACCCTAGGGTGGTAAGACATATTTTTATTTTCCTTAAATATTGATTTTAAAGTATTTTAAGCTATGTAAATGGAGGTATTATGATAGTAAGGTTTTATTTGAAATATAAATTGATTTTGTTGATTTTACGAGTTGTAAGTAAAGGAATTTTTAAATAATAAATGTTATTTTTTTAAAATGTTTCAAATAAGGATGGGTGAATGAGAAATAAGATTTATGGTGGGAGAATGCAAATACTTTAGGTTCTACTATACATGATTGACATGTGGTATGATGAGATGTATCGCGATATGTGAGCATGCTCGGGTTATCGGCCCGTTTTATTTAGTGGAGCTATGATCATAAGCTAGGGTTATCAGCCCTTATGAATAAGTGGACGTGCTTATTATAAGATGGGGGTGGCGCTTCCACAGGCCACGATGGTGCTTTCATAGACCACGATTATATGATGGGGGTGGGTTTCCACAGGCTACGATTATGTGATGGGGGTGGTGCTTTCACCAGCTACAATCGATTCTGCTTACATTCTTTCTGTTTAATACGAGCCTTAACTAAGAATTGAATTTTATTATATTACAAAGAATGGGGACTCAGGTGTATTTTAGCCTTTTTCTTTATATGGTTTTCAAAGTGCTCAAATTTAATTAATGTGATTTCGGTATTTAATTTATATATTTTGAGTAATTTAAAGCATTTTTGAGACTTGCTACTTGGCTGTGCTTATTATCTTAAATTGTTAATTATTTAGCACCACTAAGTCTTCCACTCAAAGCGTTGATTTTTATCACGCACAGATTAAGAGCGGAGAACGCTATTCAGGACCAGAAGTAAGCATCAGGATAGATATACCATTTTGAGTAGGATATTTCTTGTATGGTGATTTTGGCATGTATATAAATATTGTAAATGGTGAAGGTTATATATATTAAGTTAATTATTAGTTAAGAGTTGTGATTAATTGAGTAATAGCTTTTATTATATTTTAGTATATGAATATCAATAATTATTCCTGAAATAAGCGGGTTTATAATATTGATGATGATATCTAAATATAGTGGATGAATGTTTAGAAATGCTTGTTAATGATTTGAGTTGAACTAGAGTATGGGGTTTGGAGACAATTATATTGGAAGTGTGTGTATATTCTTTCTTTGTGTAGCAAGTCAATTTTTAAGGGAAACTCTTGCGAAATTTTTCGAGGAGATTTCTCTAAGTTTTAATTTATTTTAAAAGAAAAATGTTATTAAAAAAAATTACTGGCCTCCTTATGAATAATTAACCACTTCTAATATGTGATTTAGAACTAGTAAGTGACATAAGTCGATACTCTGGCACTGAATGTGGCGCTCATCGTCTGATTCTCCGGGATTGGGCGGCGGGTGTTACAGTTAGGTTCTTCAAAATAATTACTCATACATTAAGAGATTCAAATGTTAATTTGGTCATAATTTAAGGACCCAAAAATATTTAACTCTTTTAAAATTTTATTTTTAAATGAGAATAATTAATACAGGGGAAGAATATAGGACACTTATTTCTCAACAATTAGGCTAAAATATGATGATTTTGGTCGGAACGATATAACATATAAGTTATGAAGAAAGCCTTAGTATTAAAATTTGAATTCATAGATAAAAAAAAACAATTTAAAACTAATTGTTGTCCTATTTATTTATTAGTTAGGACAAATCTCACTTCTATACTAAAAAGTATTCCTAATTAGCTAATAATGCAATATTGAATAGTATTTCAATTTAGCTAAATCTTAAATAAAGAAGGAAATTGAAAATTATTCCCCAATTAATTAACATTCTTTAATTTAATTAAAAATCCTAAATAAAGAAGAAAACTTCTTAATTAGTCTTGGATGCTCCTACATCATCTCCTCGAGTTTGAAAAAGAACTCCGCCTCCACGAGAAAAGGTTAGATATTTCAGCCATGAGAATAGGATCAATTTGTGTAAACTTCCCCTTGGAATACCACATGCTTCAGGCTTTTTCAAGGGCAACCAACATCACAAGCCATTCAAATAATCCATCATATTTTTTAGCAAGAAAGCTGGTTCAACAAAGAGAATTTTTTGTCTTGCACTTGTAATACCCTTTATCTAGTCCTGTAGAACTAGACAATGAATGTCATATTCTGTGCTAAAGACACAAACTGATTTACTTAATAACTGAATATGATAATTAAGTAAAAAAATAATTTATTTAAAAAGAGGGTAAAATTTTTTGAATATTTCTTTATTATATTAGAATGTCAGCGGAAAATTTAATAATTTTAGAAAAAAATTTTGAAATAACTTAATAACTTTATAATTCATGCAAATAAATTTATGACAATATCAAATAAAAGAATAAATTCCTTTAGAATAAAATTACTTCTCATATAATTATAAGGCAACATTTGTAAAAGAATGTCTAAATTTAAATCATTAGTTCCTCTGTGAAACCTTTAATAATAAGAGTTAAATAATCAATTTGAATTATAAAATAGTCTCTCAATTAAAAATCCAAATAAGTCTAGCATTAAATTTTAATTCACAACCCACCACTTACACTCTCAATAGTTAATACTTATATTACCTGTCAAATTCTTAATATATACTTAAATGTTTGAAGAACATCCTTCTCCTCTAATGTTGGAATACTAGATCACCTTAGTTTATATTATCTTTAAACTGCATGTGAGAAAACTCATCGCGCTGAGTATAAGACGCAGTGTTGATATTTATAATTTAAATCAAATAATAATTTTAGAAATATAAATATTAATTTTCTTTATTATATAATATTTATATACAAAACATTAATAATCATTTTTATCATTACATTAAATATTTGTCTTTAATTGAATATTCTAAATATTTCAAATTCAATATTCAAATTAATATATCATAAGTTCACTACTTACCAATATCACATACTTTTTTAATTTTAGAACATATAATAAACCAAAATTATATAGCACAACTTATTATCTTAATTTCCTTAAAATATATCTTTCTTAAGGGCTCAGATACACTTAGAAGAAAATAAAGCAGATAAAATTTCAGAAACATAATCAGATTTCAAAAATAGAATCAAAGAGGCCTTACATGCCAACAGAATCAGAGAGCTTTCAGAGCCCAAACAGAAATAGATGGAGTGCGTTTGCTCAAACAGAAGGCATCTAAAGTCTAACATATGATTATAACTTATATCATATTAGAATGACATCGAAGTTGAGCATACTTATCTTATAGAATAAATTAGATCATACAATAGATTCACACTAAATATAATAGAGGCCATAAACTTATCATTTTTACTCTTTTAAAATATTTCACATACAGCTTGTTCTTTTCTTATTTTGCTTAGATATATCATAAAATATAAATCATATATCATTTAATAATGATATTCATATTCAATCAATATCAAAATATTTAAATAAAATCACATTGGCATATTTTATTTTACAAATACTGCTCAAAACATTCAATCATAACCACTATTCCATCAACAAATAATAAGTGATCAACATTTTTCTTTTCATAAACATAGAATTTTCAATCAAATGATACGAATAAGATAAAATTATTTCATATAAAATAACATCTCTTTATTTTAAATTCCATAAAAAAATATTTCAATAATTCTTTTTAAAGAAATAAACCGTATTGTAAAAATATAAATGAAATCATATATTTAACTTAAATCAAAATGGAAAGTTAGTATTGTACTAACCCGATTTAAAAAACTTCATTAGCCTTTCCTCTTTATTATTTAGCCGTTTTTTAATTCAATCTATAAATAAATTGCACAATTTATTTTTAATTTCTTGTTTCACTTTACATTAGTGTTGTATTTTTATTATTTTTATTTTCAGTTTACATCATTATTTCATTTCATTAAATATCATCAATTTACATCCTAAATCAATTTAGTTAATTTAAATCTTTTATAACTTTATTGGCCGCTTTGAAAACTGTACTCCTTTAGTTCATATTTAAATTATTTACTTTAATAGTAAAAAGAAATATTAGACTTATTTTCAATATAGTTCAAGCATTTTCCATCGTCATTTTCAATGTTTCTCAATCATATTATCCCCGCTTATTCTCCTTTGATTTAAGCTATCTTAATCCCATAACTATAATTTCTAACTCCAAAATTTACTGAATTTAACAAGTTGAATTTCAAAGTATACCGATCAAATTCGGACGGATTCGGATTCAGCGTACAAAATGCAAATTTCTGCCTCCCACGTGTCTCGCCGACGCCGACGCCGCCGTCAGAATCGCCACAGGCGGTGGCCGGGAAATCGAAACCGCCCAGAATTTCACAAATACTATACCAAAATGCTCGAATTTTCATGAGAAGCCTGAATATAAGATCAGTTTGATCTGGACGCGTCTCATTTGGTCAGAAATGGCTCCGACAGTCACTGCACCACCGCCACTCATGGTGGTTTCACGAAACCGGGCCAGTTGCCACAATAAAAAGAGGGAAAACACTCTTTGAGATGAGGTGAGTCGATCGGTGCTAGTCTTTCCCCTTAGAACCGCCGGAGATCGAGAACGAATGGTCTGGAGAACCAATCCCGATTTACACCGCTGGAGGCCTTACTCGCGTCAAAAGAAGCCAGAAACGGGACCTGTGGCTCAAGGAGCGTCGACCGCCACCCTGATCTCATTGAGCGGTGGTCGGCGACGGAAAACGAGAGAGAGGAACGGGGGTGAAGTTGTGGTGTCGGGGAGAGAGAAGGCGTGGGAGATGAGAGAGACTCTCTCTCTTTATAATCAAATATATTTATAATCAAATGCTAATAATTATTTGTAGACCAATAATAAACAAAAGCATAAAAATTCAATAATAGTGTAATAAGCAAATCTCATTTTTATTAAGAAAAATCAAATATAATCTTTCATAAAATATATTTCTCGAAATATTCAAAAATTCAAGGTGTTACAGCACTAGCCTTCCTCCTTGATGATGTATTTCAACTTCATGGACCACTTGCTTCAAACAATCTGTTTTTGGCAGTTTTATGCAATCAACACCCACAAGCAAATACTCTTATATCACTTAACGATTAGACTAGAATAAGACGATTTTTTTGGGAACAAAATAGCATATCGGTTTCGAGAAACCCTTAGAATTAAAATTCTGAACTCATAGATAAAAAAAACAATCTAAAACTAATTGTTGCTGTCCTATTTATATTAGTTAGGAGAACTCCTAATTATATACTGAAAAATATTCCTAATTATCTATTACCCTTAGATTGAATAATATTCCTATTTTGCTAAATCCTAAATAAAGAAGGAAACTAAAAGAACACTTCTTAATGAGTGTTGGATGCTCCTTCATCAATATTGCAAAAAATAGTAAATTATGAAATTTGCCGATGATCGGTGGTGGCAGCTGGTGGTGAACGATCAGTGATGGTAGTAACTACAAATGATTAATAAATTAAAAAAATATAAGTTTATAAGATTATAATAAGTTTGTCAAAATTCGAAAAATATTTTACGCTCTTGAAATGAGAAGTTATTTTCCTTAAAAATGATTTAATTTTTCTTTAACTAGAAAAATATTTTTTCATTGATTTATTTTCTTGAATGTCTCCAAATAATAAAAGATTGTAAAAAATATTTTTCAATTATTTTACAAAAAATAAACGGAACCTGAGTCAAACACAATGAAACTACTGTATCTTGACGTTATAACCATATGACTTCAAAACATGCATCCAACTGATGTTGCGCTTAGATTTATAATTTTTAAATCAAATTGAAATTTACTAATTTTCTTACTGGCGGTAACATTCATGTCAATAAAAACTAAAAATCAATTCATGTAATATAATTTAATTACATTTACTAAAAAAGAAAGGTTTGGTTTAATAATAATCAAATTATTCTTACAATAAAAACTAAAATTAATTTATACAATGAAATTATACTTACAAAAAAAAATGACATAATTGAGAGATCAATAATTTTAAAGAACAAATTTTTAATAGTCAAAGATAAAGAACAAATTACTAATAGTTAAAAGCAATAGAATTAGAATAACAATGATGCAATAAGACACTTTTCCAATTTCCAATTAGAATGGGACAAAAGACGAAATTTTATTTAGAAGTAAATTAAACTTTTTAATAGTATTTATATTTAAATAGAAAATTAATATAATTAATAATATTAGATTCAAATAAAAAATTAACAAAACATTTTGACCTATTTAAAATTAAATTAAACTTCTAATTTCAAAACTAAAAAATTATAAATAAATATATTAATTCATAACTAAGGCTCATTATATGTTGCAATAAGTTAATGTGAACGTTAAAAAATAAATAACATTTGGTTCAATAAGCCTTACAATATGATGCAAGTTTAATTAATGTCAACGTTAACAAATAAATAAAGCCTACTAATTAATATATTAAAACTATAATTTTTTAAAACATTAATTAAACTACGCTAGTTGTATTAATTTTCTATTTATAATTAAATTAAATTTTTTAATAAAATTTAAATTTGAGTAGCAAATTAATATACCCAATTAAAATTAATTTAAATTTTATTTTTTCAATCAATTAAATTAAAGTGCTAAATCATCCTTTTAGGAATATATACTAAATTATTATATGAATCCTGAAAGAATTTCCCGTGAATTATTAAACAAGTAATAAGAGTTTTATTCCTCGTCGAGTAGTACCTTTGCCGTTTCAATTGACGTATTAATCTTGTAATCCTTCGGATATCTGATCGACTTGAGAGAGGCCGTTCTTGTTGCTGTAGTCATCCTCCGAAGGCTGAATTATTATAGGCTTTTTGTTGGTAAAATGTCGAAACCCTGCAAATTACAGAAAATTAACAACTCAAGTTTGCCTGACAAGGTGAGTACATTCAATTCGTCGATTCCTAATTTTTCTTTTAAACTGATTATTTTAAGCGGGAGGTCTGCAATTACTTTCTTTGAACTTGTTTTCGTTTAATATTGGTGTACGATATCAATGACACAACAAGAGAAGATTTCACTAGTGAGCTCCCAGATGAAGTTCTCTCTTTCATCCTGTCGAAATTGACATTGAACGAATCCGTTGGAACCAGTCTATTATCACATAGATGGAGGCATGTCTCTGCATTCCCCATCCATTCTAGTATTTGATTGGCTTAACATGTTTTGCGTGGCTCAAAACCATCAAATCGAGCATTCCTGCGGAATGAATGAGGAAAAATTTGTAAGAGGGGTTAATCACTACCTAGACTTTTATAAGGATATATGCCTACACTCTTTTAAGGTCTCTTTTTGTATTGGGCATGGTTTCACATCTGATTTTGATAGATGGGTTAGTTTTGCGATCAGAATGGGTGTTCACACTCTGTCTCTTGAACTGTGCTGCAAAGCATCCTGTGTTTATCCTACTAGTGACATACTTGGAGAGGAAACAGAAAGAAACTATGTTCTACAAAGCAGTCTTCTTGAAGGTGCAAAAACCAATTTAAAGCATCTGGATTTGGTTGGTTGTCGCCTGGAAAGAAATTTCACCACCCAATTCAGTTTCTTAGAGACCCTTACATTGGCTTATTCACCTTTAGCCACATATGACCTTCAGAGCATGTTTTCTTATATGGTTAACCTCAATCATTTAATGTTCAAAAGATGTATGCTTCCTGTAAAGCTATCCCTCGGTTCATTACTTTTGCTAAAGAGATTTTATCTTACAAATTGTGTTGGGACAAAGCAAATTGAGCTGTCTAATGTCAATCTTTTATATTTTGAATGTATTAGCCTTGAAGTGATTAAATATAATTTAAGTGGAGTCCCTAACTTGATTAAATTGAAGATCAGTGTTGGAAGCAGAAGAATCCTCAATATTTTCACTACTGTTCCAGAAAGTCTCCCATTGCTGAAGGAATTATCAGTTTATAGTAGAACTAATTGGGTATGTCAATAGTAATGGAACAATAAGGAAATAAAAGAACAATTTTTATATTAACGGCTTGTTGATGATATTTGTTGCTTTTCTTTGTAGGTTAAACATGTACCAGAAAGCATAACCGTCTTCCGTAGCATTCTACGACTAAAACTGGTTCTCATAAAGGATATAAGTTTTGACATTTTGAAGATGATCTCCATTCTTAGAGCCTTCCCCCATTTGATGACATTTTGGTTGGTGGTAAGTGATTCATTTATATTCTCAAAATTGATGGGTTCTTGCTCTTATCTATTATTTTGGTTGGTGGTGCTGAATGGAACATAGGATTCAAGCTCTCATCTATTACTTTTCTCTAAATTATAAGGAGAAAAACCACTTTGATTTTTTTTTTCTAGATTTTCAAATGAGTTCCATAAATATTTCTTTTGGGTATGAAAAATAATCTCATTTCAGGGTTTATAACTGTATTTTCCCATAAATGTTATTTTACACAGATCGAACCCATAACTTTAGAGAGGTCTTAAATTAAAGTTATGAACTCAAAAGTACCTTACCAAAATCACCTTTAAAACCCAACTACAGGAACTATATATATGTTTCTTGAACTGTAAAATAGTGTGCATTATGAATTTTAATAACTTAGCAGTAAATCATATTTAATTATAATTTTATATATGAACATGCTTTTGGAATTTGTAATGTAAATCTTGCACAAGCTAGGATCGATAATAATTAGCATAAGCTCATTTTGTTTTCATTGCAGACTAGTTGCTCAAACGACAAACAAGGAAAGCTCCAGCCGAGTGAATACATTTTTAAACATTCGAAGTATGTTAAGCTTAGTGGATTTTATGGAACCCCAAACCAAATTGAGTTTGCTAAATATTTGTTGAAGAATGCTTTGATCCTTGTGGAATTTGTCATCAAGCAAGAAGCGAATTTTCATGTCGAGAAGAGGCAGTCATGGGATGAAGGGGAACACCAAATGGTGACTCAGACACTAGAAAAATTTTATAAAGAAATAAATGCTAATTGTCGAATGAGCATTAAGTGATGGTTTTCTAGGTGTTATATGTAAGTATGGTTTCTCTTAAAATTATAAGAAAAATCCATTCTTGAAATGGCCTGAAGCCTTACAGGAAAAGTGCTAACTATGGTAGAAAATCCAATTTTTATGATAGGGTTTTAATTCTTGTTAAACGTTTTGGCTTCTCTTCTCGGCAGGGGCGAAGCTCTGGGACAAGGCGGTGAAAGAGTGTTGCAATTTGTTGAAAAGACAGGGTTTGATCTTTTTGCTAAGGTAATCTATTTTTAAAAATTTTCTTCGAGAGAGGGGAGCAATTGCCCATCCTCTCATCAACGTGACTTCGCCCCTGCTTCTTGGCCGAATTGCAAGGAAGATAGCTTCAAATTGTTTACTTTTCTCAAGAATTTTAAGACCAGATTTTCTTATTAGACGCATTTTCACGGCAAATTCTGAAGTAGAGTACAGAAAATGAGTGATTAGAGGCTAGAATTCTTGTTTGGAAGGTGACGAAAAAGACTGCTTGTCTTTATTATCCAATGACTTCACTTTCAATTTAATTCCAGTGCAATTTTTTTGTAAAACTAACCATTGCAATATCTTTATAATTGTATATATGTATTTTTCTTTATTTATTTGTAGTTAATAAATTTTTTTTTCTTTAAGACAGCCATGAACTAAAATAGAAAGTCCAGAGCTGGATAAACATTCTGCTATCCTCCCCTTAAATCTTGTCCCGAAACATATCTTCTTTATAACACTGAATAGGCATTTCCAATTACAGAGTCATATGCCTTTCCGATTGAGTTCTAGCTCATGCACAGCCTTGTTGCAAATCAAAATCCCATCCATGATTTGTCGCCTATATAATTTCTTTTATGGGCAATTTAATTATTTTATTAATTTTTATAAATCCAAAAAAAAGAAACTAACATTTTCAGATGTGTCTGATTTTCCCCGATGGCGGACTTCATCACCCTTCTAAGTCTCAAAGCAAGCAGTTTAGAAATCACCTTGTAAACGCTACCAATCAGATAAATGGGTCCGTAGTCATTGAGGCCTTGGGGGGAATTTTTCTTAGGAACTAGAGTAATGAAGCTTGAATTGATCCCTTTGGACAACCATAAGCGTGTAATTCTGTAACTTGTTGAATAAGATCACGATTTGTTGATTTATGATCTTTATGTCTCAAAATCTTAGTTTCCACCAAAATTAAAATTCCTATTTACATTGATAGCAATAATTTGTAAAGATACGCAAATTTCACCAACAAGGTTTTAGTTGAAGTGATAAAAGATTTCAATTTTTATAAATGTGAGAAAATAAATTTGATCCCAAAAATGCACTGTACTAATAGAGTAAAAATCCTAAAAAAAAAGGGGAGAAAAGAAGGAAAAAAAAGGTGTAAGAGAAGAGTGTCTATAAGCAACAAACTATGGAGAATCTAGCAAAACCATACTATTCTCCAACTGCATATCCCCAGCACCCTTTAAAGTCTAAAATTACAATTTGTAGTTGATTATTTGTATTTATTTGCAAAAATGATGAACTAATTTCTCGATTGGAGATTTTAAAATTATTAATTTATTAATATTTTCTCAAATTTCCATTGTTTTTTAGGGAAAAAATATTTATAATATTAAAATTAAATTTGCATCAATTGTTTCTAAAAAAGAACATATGTGATGATGTAACCATGTTAGAAATATCGTCCAAAGCATTGAAATTAAAGCTCTATCAACAAAATTAAATGTTATGGTAACTACTAGCTTTGATAGTATTTAGTTATTCAAATAGTTAATAATTATTTTAATAATTTTTTATAAAACGTTAAAAATTAAACATCATAACGATTAATATTTTATAACATATTACCATAATATCAGAATTACCAAACACTATAAAAAATAGTATTTAGTCAAAATGCTAAAAACTATTTAAAAAGTTACTGTCAAACACGACTTAAAACTAGTCTAAAATTGATGGTCCCGGATGGGTTCAAGTTCACCAGACTGATTGTGCCTATTGCTTGTTAATATTTGAAGAACCAATTCAAAATTTCAAATCTCATGGACAGCGACCGAAGCTTGATTTTGGAGTGGCGAAAATTTAAGGCAGATTGTGACCAGACAATTATCGACTGCACAATTTCTAAACCCCTTATTTTTTCCTTATTATGCCCAAGAAAATTTCTAAATGCATAACTTTTGAATATAAGATAATTTGTTTTAAAAATATCTAATTTATTCTTATTTCTGTATTTATTATTTCTTTGATATTTTAATTAATTTAAAAAAAACAGGTAGGCTTGAAAGAGGCTGCTTACAGTACCATTGGTTGGGTACACACTTAAGATAAAGTGCTCGACTTCAAATCTAATTATAAATCAGATACCTAAATTTCTCCCAAACCGTCTAGAATTCATTTCTATTAGCGGAATCCGTCAACAATAATTTTTTTTTTATATTTTAATTGTTAAAAATAAAAATAAGAGCAGTTATAAAATTCTACTTTCTGAATTCATAAAAAATGTAACTAATTATCATCTTTTCTTTTTCTAAAATTTTCATTCCTTTTTGAGAATTACATTTACTAAATTTGCCACGTAAATTCTTATTTTCTTTCTTATGTCCACCCTTTCTTTAGATGGTAATAAAAACATATTCCTTAGAGCAAAAGATATCTAATGATGAATATTCAAAAGTTTCTTTCTTTTTTCATTATTCAGGTAATTTTATGATTTGAATACAACGAATTGATTTAATTACAACAATAGTGTTTACATTTATTGTTTTTAATTTAACTAAAAAAGCTTTCATTTGTTAGGATAAAATAGAGATGACAATTTTACCATACTCGGTGGATTCTCGATTCAATATGATCTAAAACTTCAACATAAATTTTATTTAGACACGTCATAAGCATGATGTCCAAAACATTCAACCTTATAATGTTATATGATTTACTAGTCCTAACATCAAAAGGGATCGGACTTGTCACGGGGCCCCAATTGGATAATAACATAATCCATGTTCATACACAATTAAGCTAGCGTCGCAAATTGGATAAAATAATGAAGTAGTATATATTAAATGAAAAAAAAAATAAAAAATTCATCAAGTTCATTCGAAATAGATTGAAACGATACCATCAAAATAAAAGTTTTATTTACAATATTCCTTACAATAGTACTAAAAATTACGATTTTGCAATCGATGCTTAGTAGATTTACACTTTTTCTTAAGTCTCTAAAGAAGCTTTAATTGGAAAAGAGAATAATACCGTAGTACCTATAGGAACTAAGTAAAACTCATTTATTAATGATAGTAAATTAAAAAAGATAAAAAGTGATTAACTGTGTGAAAAGAAAAAATATTAATTAAAATACTTAAGTTGTCCAATGATAAATAAATTTTTTTTTAAAAATTTCTAAAACAAAATAGAATGTTGAACTAAAAAAAGGGTTAAACTCTCTCAATCTCACCTTTTATATAGACATATAGATATAGATAAATTATTTATATTTTTTAAAATTCTCTTTATTATTTTTATCATCTTTTATAAATTTTTAATTTATCAAAAAAATAACTTAATTAATAAGTAAAATGATGAAATTATTTATAGTCTACAGATAAAATATAATAAATAATGAATAAAATAAAATTTAAATTAACTTTAAATATAAAAAATAACATAACTCTTTCATTATAAATCATTTGTATGCATTAACTTGCACAAAGTGAATTTATACGAAATAAACAATCTCATTATTAAATATAATTATAGTACCAATGATAATTAGAGTGGTATATATAGAAATTTCTTTAGAAAATAATTATTTTAAATATTAGAATATTAATTTAAAGGCCTAAAAAATACTGATTATTAAATTTTTAAACTTTATCCTAATTCGATATGAGTAATAAAAAAACTATCCAAACTCAGTTATTCAATATCTGAACTCCTTAAATCGAATTGGATATCCTATGGATCAGCTAAAATTGAATGTAAGAGTAAGCAAACGGTCAAACCAAACTGAATCAAAATCAGAAAATACAAATTGAAGTTTTTGTCAATAGACCAAATAAAATTATTCAGTTCCGTTATTTTTTATCGGTTTTGACATTTCGATTTGATTTTAAATCCAATGGACAGATTTGTATGAAATTGAATTGAACTAAATATAAATTCAGTTCGAACTGAATAAATCGATAATGGAACCTCCTTTTATTTAGCTAACCGAACCAAAATGATTTGGTTCATTTTTCGGTTCGGTAGGTAAGTTTGTATACCCCTAATTGCATCTCTAAAATTACCCAGCCGAGCTGGGATAATCAATTATGTTTAAACTTTTGTATCATACGACACCAAATGAGTTCTTTAAATACACTTTAGCAATTTCCATTGAGAATCTCTTGTAATTCTGCTTTTTCTTGATGGAGTTGAGAGAAACGTTTCATGCCATACTCTAATTAGATTGGGATTTAGGTTTAGTTTTCTTCTTCAGAAGGCTTATCTGTAAGTAAAATGGAGAAACCCTGCAAATTACCAAAAATTGAAAACTCAACTTCGTGTGCCAATGTGAGTACTCATTTAATTTATCGATTCCTAATTTTTCTTTTCAACTGACTGTTATACGCGGAAGGTCTGCAATTACTTTCTTTGAACTTCTTCTTGTTTAATATTGGTGTAGGATATCAATTCGACAACAGGAGATTTCATTACTGAGCTTCCAGATGATGTTCTTAATTCCATCTTGTTGAAATTGCCGTTGAGGGAATCTGTTAGAACCAGGGCATTATCACATAGATGGAAGCATGTCTCTGAATTCCCATCCATTCTTGAATTTAATTGGTTTAACATGGGTCAAAACCATGATTTCTTGGAAGAAAATGAACATCCTTGCGGAAATTATGAGGAAAAATTTGTAAGAGGAGTTAATCAGTACCTAGACTTTTATAAGGGTACATGCCTACGCTCTTTTAAGGTCTCCTTTTGTCTTGGGCATGGTCGCAAATCTGATATTGATAGATGGGTTAAATTTGCAATCAGAATGGGTGTTGAAACTCTGTCTCTTGATATGTACTGTGAAGCGTCCGGTCGCCATCCTACTATAGAAATGTTTGGAGAACAAAGAAACTATGTTTTTCAAAGCAGTCTTCTTGAGGGCGCAAGACCCAATTTAAGGAATTTGCGCCTGGTTGCTTGTCGCCTGGGAAGAAATTTCACCAACTAATTTAGTTTCTTAGAGACCCTTACCTTGTGTTGTTCACCTTTAGCGGGATATGCCCTTGATACCTTATTTTCTCATATGGTCAACCTCAATCAATTGATCTTGCATGCATGTAAGCTTCCTGTAAAGCTATCCCTCGGTTCATTACTTCTTCTCAAGAGATTCTGGCTTAAAGGTGGCGATGGGACACAGGAACTTGAGCTGTCTAATCCCAAGCTTTTAGATTTTGAATGTATCACTCTTCAAGCGATTACAGTCAATTTAAGCGGAGTTCCTAACTTGATTAAATTGAAGTATACCGTGAATAGTACAGGAATCCGCTATATTTTTACTCATGTTTCACAAAATCTTCCTATGCTGAGGACCTTAACAGTTTATACTAGATGTGATTGGGTATGTGAATAGGAATGGAACCACTAATGAGGGAATAGAAGAGTAATATTTACATTAAATGCTGGTTGATAATACTTGCTTTTTTTCTTTGCAGGTTCAACATATACCAGAAAGCATAACCATCTTCGGTAATGTTCGGAACCTAGAGCTGGTTCTCATGGGCATTGCAAGTTTTGACATTTTGAAGATGATTTCCATTCTTAAGGCCTTTCCTCGTTTGATTTCATTTAGTTTGGTGGTGAGTGATTCAACTATCTATTTTATTTTGTCTAGTTTCTTCAATATACTTAAAATTCATTAGTTTTAGTAGCTCATAACGTTGCTAAATTTACCGGTTGTTCGCAAATCCTATCTTAGTGAATTTTAGTTCGACCAAAACCAATTCTAAATGAATATTTGTTTATAGAATAGCTTCTTAATCTTCATTTGCATATTCTATGGAATTATATATGCATTTACTTGCATAGATTAATTTCTGAATTTGAATTTTCACATGCACTCAATTAATGCATAGCTAGAGGAAAGCTCTCAGCTTCTGATAGAACGTTTGTTTTCAGGTTCGTTTTTTATGTAGCATCTCTTGAACACTTTTGTAATTTGATTTGGAACAAAATTAGTAGAAATGTGGGAAAAAGACTCAAAAACACAGTGGTAAATACAAGGTCAAGATTTTTCTCAAAAAAAGAAAGAAAGAAAAGAAAAATACAAGACCAAGATCACATATCACACTTAAACTGTAAATTTATGTCATTGTGCATTCTGATAACTTGGCAGTAAAACATATTCAATTATGGTTTTGTGTACATGTTTTTGGTATTTGATAATAATTAGTTTAACCTCATTTTGCCTGTCATTCTAGACATGTTGTTCAGAAGATAGAGAAGGAAAGCTCCAGCCTAGTGAGCACATTCATGAACATTTGAAGTATGTTAAGCTTGGTGGATTTTTTGGAACCCCAAACCAGATTGAGTTTGCTAAATATTTGTTGAAGAATGCTTTGATCCTTGCGGAATTGGTCATCCAGCAAGAAGTGAATTTTGTAACCAAAATAATAGTCTCACTTTCCAAATCGGGCGTCCTAAAATAATCCCATTTCATGTTACTTTTGTTAACTTTCCTATAATACCCTTATAATATAAGAGTAGTGCTAAATGGCTCGTTGATTCTGGATTATTACATAGAAAAAGACACTTATAACCTTGAGTAGTTTTGAAGGGATAAATTAGAGGAAAAATTGATGAGTTTTGAAGGGAAATCAAGTCGTAATGACTTATTATTAATGTATTAAATGTTTTTGCCGAAATCAATAATTGACAATTACATTGCTCTCATAGTAAATCAACATCATGACGCATGTGATTTTGTTTGGCTTAAAAATGGATACAGGTCCGTTTATGATGAAATGGATTTATCAATACAAAAATATCACGGTATATTTTCTGTTATGATCAAAATAAATGGATTCGGTGTTTAGCTTAGATGGGATAAGTGTAGTTCATTATAATTAATGGTCTTATGTTCAATTTCTACTTATGATTGGTGTTTCAGTAATCTAGATAACGTTAGCTTGTAGAACAAGTAAAATTCTAGTCTCCTGCACGTTGGATTGAAACGACAAATTAACTCGTATTAACCACTTAACTCGAAATTGTTGGTTTTAATGGTCAAGATACGTGAATGCATATTTATCGAATTTAACTCATATTGACAATTAACTCGATTAATGGAAGCTCTTTATTAAAGAGGCAAATGATTTAGCAGCATAATTTAACATTAAAATATTTTAAATAATTTATATATAAATAATGGTGTCATCTATCTTCCACATTATATTTTTTTAGATTTCAATTAAAATTCATCAATACACATGGAGAACACTATATATTAGCTATTTTGTTCAAAATAAATGGTTGAGGACTTTTACTTCAAATGACACAAGTACAAATTGCCTGATTTTGTTATAAAGATTGGTTATAGAATTAATTCTTTCATGTGTCACTTTTTTATTTTTTATTTCTTATATTTTCAAATTTAACAAAATTGTTGATTTGAGTGGATCAAGTTGAGTGAATGCACATTTATCGAACTTAACTCATATTTACATATTTATCAAACTTAATTCATATTGACCACCTAGCTTGATTAATGGAAGTGTGTAATTAATTTGTGTTTAAAATCTGTTAAAAAAATAGATGATTTAACAGCATAATCCAATATTAAGATATTTTAAATAATTTATACATACATAATGGTATCATTCGTCTTACACATAGTACTTTTTAAATTCTAATTATGATTCATCAATACACATAAAAAGCGATATATATTAGCTGTTTTGGTCAAAATAAATTAATGAGAGCTCTTAGCTTGAATGGGATGAACGCAAGATGATATACTTGGCCATAGACAATTGATCCTTCGATCAATTCTTCTTTGAGTCATTTTTTTATTTTTCACCTTTTGAGTCATTTTCTGATTTAATGAAATTGAAAAACATGTAGATAATAATGTATGAGCCACCAATATATATGTGTGTGGGCATGAGTGAAGTGTTTAAAAATGTAATATATATAACGAAATGAAACATTGAATTTTTTTTTAGATGTAAACATATATATATATATATGTATAATTAAAAAACTGAAAGCAAAATAATTAATACTAGCATTGAAAAATGTAACTCACTTACTATTTTGTCTAGGGCTATTTAATGAAGAGCATTGGGGAATGTAATCCACTTTTTAATTTGTCTAAGCTATTTAACGAAGAGAGATACAAATTTCAAATTCAAATTTCAAATCTCTCTAAAATCTATCAATTTTGAGTGAGGACATAAATGACATTTTACATGGCTCTATGAGTATAAACTTGACATTTACTCCTCAATGATCCTTGATCAAGTTGAGCCAAGAACCATTATCTATAATATAATTTGTGCCAATAAATAATATACATAGTGATAATAGAAAAATTTGTTCAGACAGTATGGTATTTACCGAATGACTCCTTGACCGAGTTAAAGACTGAAGACTAGGTAGTCATAATATCCCGAACGACATAAGAAATCCGAATAGTGTTTAAATTTTATAACGCTTAATAAGGACTAATCAAAAGGAGTTATTAAAAGCCAATATTATCATTTGGCATTTATATAGCTGAATCCTTGCTTAAACAATTACATTCAAAATTGTAACATTGATAGAGAATTGGAATAGAAAATGTATCATCTAAAAAACAAGTTAATCGTTCACCCAAAGTATTCTTAAAATTACACTTATCACATAGAATCGAATTGTTGTAGCTTTTTTTTTTCTTTTTTTTCTGTATTCTAACCCTATTTTTTAGTTTGGAGCTGTCGTTGTTATCAAGGTAGCTCTTATCTCCTACTTTTTACTCTCTTTCGATTTAATAAGTTCAAATTTGTTTTTTCTTATAACAGATTTGTCTTTTTTTATTTTTATTATTGGTGTTTTGTCTCCATATTTAGAGCTTTTTTTTGTTTGTGAGGATTTATTACTAAATAAAATTATGATATTTAATTTTATTTGATTGGAAATTTTAGATATTTATTGACTTATAGCTCTGAATCTTCAATCGATGATGAATCCAAATAATGTGATCTGTTCTTCCATTGAAGCTATTAATGCAATGAAAATTCATCTATGTTCATCATAAATATTAATATGCTTTAAATCCACTTAATTTTTCCAAATTGTCACGTGTCAAAATTTTCATGTAATTAAACAATAAATATTTAAATGTTGTAAGGAAGAAACCAAAAAATCATTATCTTCTATTCTTATAGATATAAAAAAAGCAGTAAATTTAATTTCTTTAATTTTGTTAATTAATGCAGTAAATTTTTTTTTTTTATTGCAATTATAGACTTCATCCTATGTCTGCTACAAAGTTGTTAATGCTGTCGTTAGTGGTATTCACGTTTTAACACACCAACGCCACATCAACAAAAAAAAAAAATTGAAAAAAAACCTAAACTTTAACGTTAAAAAAAATTAGGAAAAAAACCTAAACCTTAAACATATTTGTAATTTTAGCTAATAATTCTGATTTTGCAATGTAATATGAATTTTTTTTTTGAAATTGACTTATTAGACACTTAACTTATTGATTCAAATAAAAAGAAAATAAGTAAGTTTGTATTTTCTTTTCAGAATATGAATGCAAACAATCAGTTCATTCAAAATTAGCTTATTTGGTAAGCCATATAGCTTTTTTACCAGAGAAAAAAAAAATATCCACCTAATATTTAAAATCAAAAATTATATTCTATTATGTAAAATATTGGATATAATTTAACTTTATATTTTGTTAATGATACACTTTAATTTTATATTTTGTAGTGAAATTTTAAATTATTATGAATTATTTTTAACTTTTACATAATTAATTTATAACATTGATCATTAAATCTTTATATTGTATATGAATAATTGTCACGATCCAAAACCGTGGGCCGGACCGGCACTAGGATCTAGGTAAGCTTAAGGCACCCGAGGTCCGTAGTAAGCCTAAACTATCACAATTCATCCCTATTATCATTTGACTATCGAAATAGTAAGCCCATATTATGACATTTTTCATAAGACAATCAGAGTTAACAATTCTGACCCAGCATTAGTATTAAGTACTATTCGCAGCTCGGGCCCATATCCATATAAAAATATTTCCACATACAAATATTTATTTGTCATAATATGTTCAAACTGTTCCTATCATAAAGTCTCCCAAATAGTCATTTAC
>CANUEX010083014.1:0-25534 GCA_948099535.1 Jatropha multifida | reverse complement strand
AATTATTAACTCTGATTGTCTTATGAAAAATGTCATAATATGGGCTTACTATTCCGATAGTCTAATGATAATAGGGATAGAGTGTGATAGTTTAGGCTTACTACGGGCCTCGGGTGCCTTAAGCTTACCTAGGTCCTAGTGCCGGTCCGGCCCACGATTTTGGGTCGTGACAGGTTAGTTGATTTTAATTGGGTGTTATTACTTAATTATACTCCTTCATATAATCTATTAAAGTCTAATGCTATGCATTGCATGATTACATGATGGAATGACCTTAACTAAGGTGAGATTTCATTGGTCCTTCATTTGAATGAGCTAAGATATTTTATTGTATGATGCCTAATTAAATATACAAGCATCGAATGATATTTCCATGTTTGGGGTTGTAGTTGCACATTGATAAATAAAAATTTATGAAGGCAAGATCTCTAATATGCATGCATATGATTTATGCAAGAATAAAGACGTGAAAAGTTTTGATGGGTAAAGTGAAATATTTATGAGTCAATACATGATCTTAAGTGCTAAAGAATGGTACATTGTTTGATATATGATTATGCGTATTACAAATTAAACCTAACTAAGTAATTGGAGGTGTAATTAGTGTATTAGAGCTTGAAATATGAAAAATTGAAGTATGATTGTATAATTAAATGATTAACTAAATGATTAGTAAGTTTAATAGGAATAATGAGCAATATATTTAAACGATGTCTAAATTGAGTAATGGTAAGCTTAATTACATGATTGAAATTGGCATAGCCTAGATACATATATATAGGCTGAACCTATACATAAGTTTAAAAGAGGTGATTGGGTCGCATAAGTTCAAATAATGCATGTAACACCTAGTTATAAAGTTTAATTGATTATAAATGTGATTGATTAAGTGTTAAAGGCTATAAGGGTTTGGACTTAGAATTGATAAACTTATTGAATTGTATCAATTAAATGTCTAGATGTGAAATTGAGTATGGTATTATGCTAGTACTTGATTTATTGAGAATTCGTGTTTGTAGCATGTTTATCTAGAATTGGCTAAATAGGCTTAAGTTTCTTAAATATGGACGTTGGATTAATATTTGATTATACTTATGAGTCGATAATTTGAAGTGATGAAGTTGTTTAATATAATGCTTTAATTATGAGAAAGTTTTCCATACCTTATTTGTTAAAGAGTTGAACCATGATTAACATGGAGCTGAAATGAGGCAAGTATGTGAAGTGATTATGTACTTGTTCCTTATATGACTGGATAGTGACAAACAAATGATATATTGATATTATGAATATAAATATTAACAAGGGGAATATGCTATGATTATTGTGACACATGGGGACCTATGAGTTCCTTTGTGTATAATGAGGTTGAAGACACAATTAGGTATGTCTGTGATGCTATAATTGAACTTTTGAAATTCTATCTGTAATCGGACTCAGATACAAATGTAAAGAACTATAACTAAACATCTAGGCCCTTATTATGTACTTGGTTTAATAGTTGTACGAATGTGGATATACTGACATTGATATACTAAGCATGCTACTGATTACTGGATTTGAGTTATGATCATATGCTGGACACAGAGTGTCCCACTCAGGTTGCTGACGCGCACCAATGTTCTGTAGGCTTCTGCCTAATCTGTTCTGTTGGCTATTATGTCATTTTGATTCTAAATTTGATATCGATTCTATTTCTGTTTCTTCTAAGTTACTAACAAGGCCCATAAAAAAAAGATTAAAGAATATGATTGATATCATACTATAATAGTATGTGTTATGATATATTTCTATATTTGTATATATGTTCCAATGATATTTTGATCTGGCAATGAGATTGACAGTATTCTGATTTGACAATGACACTAGTAACATTCTGATTTAGAATTAAGACTATCATCCATTTGTTTTGGTACATATTCTGATGATATCTTGAAATAATAGATATGCTCTAAATTTATCTAATATGGAATATATTTTGAATTCATTATGCTGTAGTTTATGTCTTAATGACATTTTAAGTGTACATTTAGAATATGAAGAAATATGATCATTAATACCTAAATGTTTGTATTCCTTATATTAAGTTTCGAATAGAACCCTTTAAGATTACTTAACTGCTTGCTATGTAAATAAACAACTATATGAGTTTGTTCTTATATATATGGATTGAAGTGATTTTCTGTAATGCAAGTAAACTTGTATATGAATTGATTATGAGAATTTGTCTAGAAACATGGAGTAAAAATGTGGACTTCTAGAACAAGTGATATATATATTATGATGATGTGTAAGGTTTCAATGGACCATACCTGTATGCTGTGTGATTACACATAATTGTGAGTACCACTAAGTTTTATACTCAGTGCGATGTTTTTAACTCGCGTAGGTGGAAGTTGTTTGCTGTGGATCATGAGTACATGTGTCTAGAGAAAAGATCTTCTACATCCAGACAAGAGTGAGTTTATACTATAGACTCGTGGCATGTGTTGGATTTGAAATAATGAGAGCATTGGTTTGATTGTGTGGGGTTTGTATTTTATCTAGATGCAATTGTTCTAATCCTTTGAACTCTTTGAGGATTTTTTATTTCTCCCACTTAGACTTGGACTTTTATTTTGAGATTGAACTTTCAATATCTTTGGATTTATCAACATTGGATTTGAGGATAGATCCTCTTGAAAATTTTTTTATTGAATTGGAATGTTAAATATGTATAAAGGACTTCCAAGAACCTCATCATTACTTTAATAATGTTTCATTAACTGTTTTTTTCATTATCTTAGCCGCATTTTCAAAAGAAAACTTGCGAATTTTTTATATGATTTGCCTAAACTATTTTGAAAATGTTTGATGGGCTTCACTACTACCTTCAAAAGATTTTGATTTT
The DNA here is from genome assembly GCA_948099535.1 of Jatropha multifida. Lineage (NCBI taxonomy): Eukaryota > Viridiplantae > Streptophyta > Magnoliopsida > Malpighiales > Euphorbiaceae > Jatropha > Jatropha multifida. Next base: position 22,644 of record CANUEX010083014.1, on the reverse strand, counting down.
CCTAATAATTGTAATTGAATTTTTTTTAAGCAAATTATAATTTAAAGACTTCCACTGTATGTTTTTAGGAAATTAATCAATATGTTTGTTTCACTTTTATTGAATGATATCAGTTTTGTACTGATAAGTGATCCTGTTTGTGCCTCCAACACAGAATGCAATATCTCATGTTCTGGTCTTGCGGGATCGAAAAGGGGGTGTTACAGTGACAAATAAGTCCATCAAGAACATTCTCCAAAAGATGATTCACAATCAAAGAAGTTTGCATGAACAGTTGCCATTTGCCTTATGGGGATACAAAACCTCCATTAGGACGCCAACCAAGGCAACCCCTTATTCACTTATATATAGGATGGAAGCAGTCCTCCCTATTGAAGTCCAAATCAGATTAATCAAGGTCATGAGAGAAAGTCAGCTACTCAAAATAGAATGGGTTCATAACTACCACAATCAGTTGAATGTCATCAACGAAAAAAGGCTAGAAACTCTTAATCAGATTCAGAGCTACCAGCAAAGAATAGCCATGCACTTCAACAAGAGAATTCAGGATCGAAAACTCAAATAATATTGCCTTATACTTAAGGAAATCAGAGCTCCTGTGCAAGATCCTCAAGGTAAATTCAGGCCAAACTGGGCAAGCCCCTACATACTGAAGAAAATCCTCTCAAGAGGTGGTGTCATCTTGTCAGACATAGATGGCAATGAGTTCACTAATCCATGCAACTTAGATCAACTCTAGAGATACATTGTGTGAATGCACTCAAGCATTAGCACCAAAAATACCACTCCTTATGTCACCATTAAGGCCGAACTACAGTGACCATACTTCCAAAAATATGTTCCTAAAGTATGGGATACGTAAGTAGCCCAATCTGTGGGTGCGATCACAATAATAATAAAAACACTTTTTTTGTCCTTTCCTCTTGAAAATTTTAGATTTTCTATGCCAATGAGAAAAAAAAATCAAAAATCAAATACAATCAGCTAAGCTAAAAACCTGTAAGGGCAGGTGGCTTAGGCAAAATCAGAAGCTTGCTAAGTCGAAAACTTGAAAGGTCGGCTTAGGCAAAAGTTAGGGCAGTCTGCTAGGTTGAAAACCCAAAAGGACGGCTTAGGCAATAATAAAGGCCACAAGGCAGCAATCTCATAAAGGATAAGACTGAATTTTCTTCTCAAAAGTATCAAAATGTCTTAAATCAATACAAGTCATATAAAAACACAATTACAAAAGCCCTATCATTCAGGCACCTATCTCTATCATCTATTTGTGTCGATCATATGTGTATCCATTATCGTCAAACCAAAAGTGTGTGTCAACTGAACCCTCTATACATCATGGGTCAGTATCATATCTCAAGGCCCTCGCAATAATATAGGCTGAGTCAAAACCAAAAAGCAAAAGTCCTACCTTATCAATATAAGGTCGCCATGCACCGAGGGACTAAGCAACTCGTCTACGCCACCTCGGAGGCATCTCCTTAGATTCATCAGAATCCTCAAGGTCAACCCATCTGATAGAGTCTAAGACCATCTCAGTCATCGCTTGGAGTCTAGCGTCCATCTCCCGTGTTAGAGTCGATTTGCATTCCCTCTCCCGGCTACCATTGTGATCCACCAAGCCTCATAAGCAGCAGTCCTGCCCCAAAAAACTCCAGTCTCAACTACATCGTCCCCTCTCAACCAACTACTGAAGATAGCCATAATAATCCGAGGAGAGATCATTATATCTTGAAAAAGAGCTCCAACTGGCGACAGCCCCTAAACATGCCCCATCTGCCTCATGAGCCTAGAACTAGGGTGGAATGTGACACTATCCATGCCCAAAAGAGAAGCCATCTAGTACCCAACAGACTGAACTAGAAATTGGCTAATCTCGTACTAATCACATCTCCATAAAATTTTATCAGGCCTCAACGCCAACAACTACACCAGCCACTCATCCTCTATCCCGAGTCTCACCATGACTCATTTGGAACAATACTGAGATGGCTCATATGACCAGCGTTGTGTTGGATGCACTACCCTTAAATGATCCCTCAACTAGACTTACAAGATTAGACACTGTACCAGCATACAAAAATGAAACAGGCATTCACATGCAATACCTTCTTTATCCAAGCAGACTCAGTTGAAAATACAACCGAAACAATTTGAATCCCTTCCTAAAACATGCAAGACCAGATATTGCTCCCACTACTTAGACTCTCAAATAGGCATTCACATGCAACCCAAACCTAAGCCTTTCTCAGAAAGCACCCTATTTAAGCATGACAAAGATTAGTTCGAGAATTCTTACCTAAAGCAAGATTAGGCTAGTTGACCAAATGCCCTCTACCTTGTAAGCTCAGTCGAGGCTCAGAATAGTTTATGCCAAAGCCACACTAGAAATCCCAGAACCTCGCTCCATCTGAAGGATCAGGTCTGCCACTCTCAGATCCCCCTAGCAAACTGAACCAATCAGTATACTGGTGCTCACTAAATAGAGGACCAAAGCCTGAGTCCTGAACCTTTGGTGTTCTAAGTCATCAAACCTGAGTGGATCCAGATACCTCTTCACCAACCCAAATAAATCCACCTGATCTCCTACCACCAACTCCCTAGCCTCTATCACAAAAAGACTGAGCATCCTCAAGAAGCTCTTGAAAAACCCAGTCCCAATCAGTGCAGCCACCGGAGCCCTCTCAGAACTACTTCCTAATATAGCCGCAAACTCCTCATATGTCGGACACATCTCCTCAAAATGTATACCAAATCGAAAAACATGAGTTTGTGGATCCCACAGGTGCAAACAGGAATCCAAAAAGGCCCGGTCCACCTATAAGCCTTCAGCGTCACCAAAGAAGCCATATTGTACTGGCTTAAATTAATCTTTTCCACTTTTGTTTGCCTCTTGGTCCACCTTTGCATGCCATAACTGATGAATGGCTCCATTTTTGGGCAGAATGTGTGAAATTTGAGAAAATAGGGCCCCGGGGCGCAAAACGACAAATGTTTTGGAGCCATAAATAAGGTATATATAGGCTCAACATCCACTAGCCAGAAATGTGTCGGCGTAGATCAGGCCATAATCAACACTAGTATGCCCTAAAATGATGTCATTTTGGCCTAGGCAAGGTGCCAAAATGGCATTATTTTGGAGGACTTTGGCGCTGATTCTAGGTTGCATGGAACCAACAGGGCCACTAAAAAAAAAGGAGACAGAGAAGAAAGCCAGACCCAAAAAAAAAACATTAGCATATCGGGCCTTGCTTTCTCACAGACATTCTCTCAAAGATTGAGCTAGACCGCCAAAAATGGCATGTCATGCATCATGCATACTTATTCTGCTTAATCTAACCATGATTTTCATATCAAAGCACGAGGTATCAGGGTAGCCAATGCTGAAAAACTCAGAATCCAGGGCAACTAGTGCCACCAAGCTCAGGGAATACGGCAAACAGTGCCAACAACCCAGAAATGGGGCGATCAGCGCTAAGTTTATTCGAAAAATAGGGCAATCATTACCAAATTCATTTATAAAACAGGGCGACCAGTACCAAGTCAGATAGAATTAGGGCGATCAACACCAAGTTCATTCAGAAAATAAGGCGATCAGTGTGAAATTCATTTATAAAATAGGGTGATCAGTGTCAAGCTCAATTGGCAAAAACAGAGCGACTAGCTCCAATATAGAAACCAAACAGCACGACCAGCGCTAATCTAATAAATAGGGCAACTAGTGCTAACCAGTTTAGCGAACAGGGCGATATGCGCCAATGCCACCAAACTAGGCAGCCAGCGCCAAAAGCAAAGGCAAAAAACAAGAAAATTAATGCAACACACAAGTAATTAGTATGACATTTAGGCAATCAGTGCAAGTCATAAACTCAAAGCCCTCAGTGGAAGAAAATAAAGAGAGCAGCATAGACATGGTAAAATAAAATAAAATAAAAGTCAGATATTCTATTAACAGAAGCTTTAGTCAGGACTTTACAAAAGCAGGTGTTGCTATCAGAGTGATACCAGCCCCAAATTGCTATAAAAGCTAAGTCCCTAAGTCTACCTAAGCTCAAACCACAGTCTACGCAAATGAAACCACAGTCTATGGGAGCGAACTCATAGGCAATGTGAGCAGCATGAGCGAGAATCCACGATCTCAATGATGCCTCAGATCGTCTCGTAATGTCTAGACTTGGTCCTCTAGAAAGCTCTCATGGCTCAAGGCCTTAATCAATGCCCCTCGAAGCTAGCCCACCAGGAGAGTAGTCCCCTCACACTAGTCAGGAGGAGGCTGCACAACCAAAGTAAGCAATTAAAAAAAAGTATACCGAAATGCCTCTCGGATAAATCGGCTAATGGTTAGGGAATTCCTCTAATAGCATGACAGAAGCCATGCCATGGCGAGTGACATATCTGACTCGTTGCATCTCCACACCAAGGAACTGCAGGAGTTGGCCCTTGATGATTGACCTCATGTCATGGTACTGATCGTGGGCCTTATTCTTGCTCCACCTCCCGAGTTGGCGTAGGCTAACAACCAGTCACACTCCTCCCAAATTTGCTTAGCGAAGAATAAGGAGTAAATGGTGATTCAGAACCCATGCCAAATAGAAGATCTTCAGAAAACTCTAAGAAAAGAAAGAAGAGAGCAAGTACAGAGGTGTGACAAATGAGGTCACCCCCCTCCCCTATTTATAGAAAAAAAAGAGGATGAGTCTTGCCCCTACCCGGAAAAGCAGACTTTTCGGGAATCATCTGAACTCTAATCAACAAACGGTCACAGTCAAAACATTCATAACAGAACTCTAGATTCAGTCGTACATTCTGATCTGATAGAAAACTACAGATAAGTCCCAAAAAATAAGCCAGACTAGACCGGGGTCCATAATTAGACAAAATTTGCACATGATATTCCAAAAATAGCCATAGACTTCCAAGTATGATTTTCAGACCAAATTTACTTTTAATAAGTGCTGAAATCGGGGTCCGACAAACTAGGCCTTAATCAGCTTTGATCTCTCAAAGGGGGCAAACTGTTAACCATGATTTCAGTACCAAGCTCTAGGAAATTCCACTACGGTTCCAACTGCATGAGAATCAGCTCGATCGGACATTGTTTGGGCCTCGAACAGACTCCTAAAAGCCCAAAAATCTAGAAACCAAAGAGGAGGGGCATCCTGGTAATATCCCTCAATCGGCACCGGCCAGCCCAACAGCGGCGCTGATCACCCCGGTAGCGACGCCATTCAGGCTACCACCAGAACTCCCCACCAACATCGAAAAATAGATCTTCGGTACTGATTTAGGGGTGACCGGCGCCGACCAGGCCGGCTCGACCACCCCCTTTGCTTATAAAAGGTACACTCCCCCTTATTCACAAGCACCTCTTATTGCTTAATCGAGCGCTTCTCAAACATCAACGACTTCCATACTCTCTATTGCAATTCTACTACCATAAAGTCCAACTTTGCTCATCTTTAATAGTCGAGTTTAAAGCTCGACTTGGCTCTCAAAAGTCAATCTTTTCAACTTTCACTCACACTTTGACATTCCATAGGCCAAAGCTACAAGTTAGGTGATTAATTATTAATCAAATCTAGGGATTGATTAATAATTTATCATTTGATAATATTATATAAGACTATAATATGGGTCATCATGCCCTACCTTAGCTTATATTTGGAGGAAGACTCGACCTCCTTGGTCAACAACAAACTATGGAGCTCCAATCAGGCCGCGTCACAAGGGCATAATCACTAAACTCAAAATTTGTCAATTAAGCTCGATCCGTCTGGTACCTTATCAATGTCAAGCCCAGTTCATTCGGCAAACTAAGCCTGGTCCCTTCGACAAAATCTCAAAACTAGTTTCCAAACAAAGCCTGGAAATAGTCAGCACACCAATAAGCCCACTCTAAGAGTGGCACCTTCAAAACCCTACCATCTTGATCGATGGTAGAACTTCATGCCCCCTGATCGTCATACAAACAAGGTACGAAGGCATACCTATGGATTTTACCCTAGGTAACAGGCCCCCGACTAAACTGACTGGTCAACAATTAGGGAAATGTGTTGCACGATCAAGAACTCCTCGATAATGAGGCTAGAGTTGGGCTCCCCTCTAAAATACACATCTTTATTACAGTTGCTTACTTTTCAATGCACTATATTCCTGATATTAACATGCATTATGAGTATGCCCAAGCATTAATAATCTAACTTTCATGCAAATTAATAATTTTGATTTTCAATTTAGACCCAAACTGTTGAATCCACACAATGAAATCGAAAACCTAGTCCTCAAACCCAACGAGTAGAGGCTAGTGCATTTTATCCATTGTAACACACAAAAGGAGTCAATCACAGGGCTTTTACCTTATATTTTCCCTGAAAATAAAAACAAAGTAAGTTGGTGACTCTCACACAACACACACAGTCAAAGCGCTCCAAAGAGCCAACCAGACATCACTTAAGCGCTAAACAAAGTCATAAAACTGATAAAAATTGGTAAGTAGATTAATTAATCAGACAACCTAGCCGCATGCAGGGCTAAACTAAAATGAACCGAGAAAGGACCGTAGTAGGGTTCTGACCAGTCTTGTCGATTTTCAGTTTCTTTTGTAACGAACCGACCAATGGGATCGTCCGATCAGACGCCGCACAGCGGGTCTCTCCGCCAGAGCCCAGGAGGGGGCTCACAAGCTTATGTGTGCTAAGGTGTAACACTCATTATCCGGTTCCAAAAGATTAGACGGTGAGGGCCACATTCTGTATTGGAAGCACCATCTTACCTAACTTACAAACCATATTACAAATTCGAAGTGGCTAAGTAATCATATGTTTAGCAAGTATTAATTTTTTTTTAAAAATGTTTTAGGAAATTCCTACCAAAAAAACTACATAAATTTCCCTTAAAAGTTGAGCTTACCAAACAAATGAAAAATAAAGCACTTCCAATTTAAACTCCAAACCTCAACAAACTCCAATATATCACACAATCTCATAACACTTCTATAATCTCAATGTCAAATAAACATTCTAATACCTCAATTTTGTTTTGTCAACTAATGACATTAAAAATATATATTCAGGAATCATGATTCTAATCATACATTCTAGCTTAAAAGATATTCCTACATTTATCCATCAAATAATATTTAAGCTTAACACCATAAGCACATGTCTAAGTATAATATATATCACACTTATATAATATTCATCAACACTCCTAAGTTACATAATCCAATTAATTCATACTCCTAAAGAAAAGAGTATATATGCCATATATTCATAATTACATAAATAACCAAAAATTTATCTTCAACTTTGATGCTACTCTTTGGGTCTTCAAATAGCAATCATTGTATTTAACTTGCACGTGATAAATATAACACGCTGAATATATAACTCAATGGTACTCATAAACACATATAAATCATTGTTACAAAGGCAATATATTTAAAACATAAGGCATACGAAAATATATAGTCATAAAAAAATCATAATGAATCAACCATATAAAATACCCTTTAAAACATTTAACTTTACTTTTAGATAAACAAAAGTAATATTATTTATCATAAAATCAAATCTTATATTCCTTAATAATCACTTTCTACTTAAATAAATTATAAGAAAATCATATACTAATTAAAATCATTTAAATTCAAATCAAGATTTTATAATGAAAAATTATTAATTATATTCCTTAAAATATTCATATAAGGGCTCATATACACTTATTAGAATAGAAGTTGATAAGATTTCATAACATAATCATAATAACCTTAGATCGTCAACTTATTCAAGAAGGTTTCAAGAGTCTACATATACCTATGGAGTGCGTCCACTTAACCATAAGGTGCCCACGTGCCTAGCATATGACCATAGCTAATAATATAATGGCATCGAAGCCGAGCATGCTCATCTTATATAGTGAACCAAATCATACCACAATTCCAAACCAAGCATACAAGAGGCCAAAAACAAGTCCTTTATTTCTTAATTCATAATCTCTCTTATAATTCATTTGATTACAAAACATATCATAACTTAAACACATTTTTCTCAAGTTCACATAAACTTACAACTTAGTAAATTTTTACTAATTTTCATACTTATGCAAATAAAAATTAAATTTCAAAAATATATACTTAACATAACTTAATAGGCTTAAAAACTAATTAAAAAGAGATGAAATCAATCCTTACCACCATAGGGTGGTTTGGCCGCCATAAGTTCACAAAGGGACGAAGTTTTCCTCCTTCAAATAATCATAATTCTAATGCCAAAAACACTTAGTAAGAACCATTAAAACCCTTTACTTATAATCACTTAATCATAAAATTCATTTTACATAATTTAAGATTTCTTTAAGTCTTATGGAAATCATAAAAACAAAAAATATCAAAAAGCAATCTTTACCACATACTCAATGCTTAACATACATCATTTTAAAGGAAAAATCAAGGAAAGAAAATAAGAAAAATTCAAGACCCTTCCTTGAGGGGGGTTTGACCTCTTCTAGCAAATGAAAGGGAAATGGATTTCTTCCCCAACTAAGCATCTAGACACAACTAGTAATCACCCAAGAACACCTTAAAACCTTTAAAAGCCAACAACTCAAGTAAAACATACAAAATCCACAAAATTCACCAAAAAGCAAAATTCATAGGATAAAAAATTTAAAGAGTAGATAGTGTTTATGAACACTAACCTTAAAAACAAGCTTATAAAAGCTTAGAGGGCTTCAAACCTTCCCCTTTCCCTTATCCTTGGTGGATAGTTCTCCCACCTCTTCAAGGTAGCAAAAACAACATTCAAAATCAAGAAAATAATGAAAAGATGTTGGAGCATGAAGAAGCATGTTCTAACATATATTTGCTATAAAACTCTTAAATAAATTCTTAGGACTAAAACTACAACTTACTTGTCTTAGTAGAATTCTCCCAATTTCTTTATTATATTCACAAATTATCACTTCTTTAGCTTAATTCTTCAAGTTATATTATTAAGTTATGGTTTAGTTTGGTTAATTTTGTGTAGTTTAGTGAATTGGAAGTTCAAAAGAAAATGAAAGAGAGGAGAGAAGTAAATGTTGAAATGAGGAAGGAGAAGAAGAAAATGAAAGTTAAAAGATAAGAATTATTGACTTTCACATCAACAATTCAAAGTGTTGCCAATTCTTTAGGTAGTGACCGGTGGAGGGTGGAGATTCAGTCATGGTATTCTAATCTAAATGCCTAAAATATTTATCAATTAATTCTCCTCAAATTATTATTTATCCCCACATATTTATTAAATTAATTCCATGAAAATAATTTCTCAATTTTCCTTAATAATAATACTATATAATTTACTATTCACTAATTACCTAAATTCTCCAAAAATATTCATAAAATATTTTATGTCCACCAATAAAATAAAAGACATAAATAGTAATTTTTTTTGGACCAAAATAATACAATTCTTAGAACAGTGGTGCTATTGACAATCCTGTAAACTGCTATTTTAAACTCTAAAAAATATAAAGTTACATAGGGGATCTCCTAACCTCCAAAGTTGCATCAAATGATCACCTACACAAATTCCAAGGCTAGAAGTCCCCATTCATTGAACGTCAACTCATGCTTAGTTGTAATCTGATTGGATGCAGTCCACTTGCCCCACTTGCCAAATTGTGTAAAGAGTAACTTCCAAGCATCTGAGTTCTATAAATAACAACATAAATCAACAGAGAAAAGAGGCTGGAAGATTGAAAATCTAGGAATATTAGAATATTACTCTATAAATATTTAGCGTAGTTCTATGTTCATAATCTCAAAGGTCAGGAGAGGAAGGTTGAGCGACAAAGTCTCAGACTCAACAGAAGGCATGCTTGATCCATCACTCTCCTTTGTTATCATCTATTGTTTTTATGGTATTTGTTTTATTATCGTTTTTATTAAAAGTAACTTTTTATGGATTACTATTTGGTTGTTTATATTGTTTTATCTAAAATACGCGAGTAATTCAGTCATTATAGGAATGGATTAATATCTATTACCTCCAGAATGTTAGGCGGCTTTATTAAAAAATTGAATCATCTATAATGTGATATAGATTTTTGGTTCAATTTATACAAGACAACCGCTTATAAAATAAAGTCGGATCCTTTATTTACTTAACATTAGGTAGGCAAGAAAACATTCAAAAGATAAAGCCGAAGCACTTGAGCCACATAAATTGAGCATTGCTTTTATATCTAAAAATACAATAAGACAAGTATTAAAAGCAGGAAGCTTATTACGTATGCAATGTGTGAAAGGCGTCATACGATTGTTATAGTTGTCTATCTCGAAAGAGGAGAAAACTAACCATAATACTCTGCTTTTCAAAAAATATATCACTTATGCTTACTTCGCTATCGCCCACTTCCACATGATAATGGATCAATCCATCGTCAGAATACTTTCTCATTTATAAATGCAAAAAGAAAAATAATATATATCTAACCTAATTTCTAACTTCTAACTTTTCTAACTCTTTTATTTTATGCCATTTAATTCTTTTTAATTTCTACTATTTTATTTTACTAAACTTTAATTTACTGCAATTTACTTTATTGCTCTTTTATTTTACAAACTTGAATTTTATTTATTTTAATTTTTAATATTTAATTTACCCAATTTATTTTATGGTATTTAAATTCTGGTTGTTTTAATTTTATGTTTTTAATTTACGTATAACTCACCCTTTTTATTAATTCTAGTTGATAATTAAATATTCAAAAGATTCTAGTACTTAATCCTTATAATCACTGTGGATACAAGATTTTATATACTACTTGCATGACCCATTAGTACTTATGGTATAATCAGACAGGCATTAGCCAAGCGTGGATCAAATAGCCTATACCATCTTGGCAAAATTACCTTGTTGCGCTATTGGCCTTTATTTTGGGTTTTCTAGCTTCAAGGAGTCCGTTCAAAGCCCAAATGGCATCCGATTGAGCTAATTCTTTCGTCGTTGGAATCATAGTGCAATTGCTTAAGGCCTAATGCTAAAATCATGGTTGACAATTTGAAGTTTTTTATTTTTTTATTAAATTGAAATCAAACTTGATATAGCAAAAATAAAATCTTTGATTCACTATGGTTTTTCAAAATATATCAGGCTAAGGCAAAGATGAAAGGCTTATTGTCACAACTCAAAATTACGAGCTGAACAGACACCAGGGCCCAGCAAGCATAAAACCATCGAGGCCCGTAATAAGCCTGAACCACAAAGTTCATAGACGCCAAACAAATTTCTAGAAACATTAAGCCCATATTAATTTATACGCATACCAAGTAATCACATATTCCTGCGCCAATCTCAAACATCTCAAATAATATATAGTTCAGGCCTATGTGTAATACACCTCATTCAATATGGGCTACTAATTCATACATACACCGAGACAAATAATTAGGAAATTCATAAGTTCATAGAATAATCTATCCATTTTATTACATGATTAGAGGTAAATAAATCCTACAACTTTCAATAATAGCTAGAAGTAGTAAACTTCTTATACATAATAATACATAATTTAATTAATTACTGAAATTAAAAATTTACTTTTATACCCCTGCAAAGAAAGTATTAGAGCTTTAACCAACTCATTTAAGAATCCTACTTCAATATGGGCTACTAATTCATATATACACCTATACAAATAATTAGGAAATTCGTAAGTTCATAGAATAATCTATCCATTTTATTACATGATTAGAGGTAAATAAATCCTACAACTTTCAATAATAGCTAGAAGTAGTAAACTTCTTATACATAACAATACATAATTTAATTAATTACGGAAATAAAAAATTTACTTTTATAGCCCTGCAAAGAAAGTATTAGAGCTTTAGCCGACTCATTTAAGAATCCTACTTCCTTAAAAGTTAAATAAGAAAGGAGTGAATATTACAACTCAGTAAATAATAATAAATAATGTATAACTCAGGCATTCATACGAGACGATCTCTAAAATACTAAAATGAGCGCACAACCAATCAAGCATGACACAACATCAACATACATGAGTATTTATACCTTCAAGTAAACAAACAAGTGGAAATTAGTCAATGGCGGCACTAAAACCCCTGACGAGCTGTCTTATCACATGACTCACCCTCTCAAACGTATGCACTAAGGAGCCAATCCCCAATACATGGCCGACCAATCTAATCCTTACTTGATCAGCCCTCTCATTTTTTTTACGCTCTTTTCTTTTTCATACAAACAAGAAGCCATCCTGTGATTTTTCTATATCATAAATCATCATTTGCACACGGGGGGCCTCTCCATATATGACCAACGGTATCGTAGACCGCCCTAACAAATTGACCCACTTCATCCCAATTCCATACAAACAAAGCACAATAATTTCACAGCACAAATAATCAAATGATTCGTTTAACATAATGCATCAAAGTAATCCTTAATGTACAAATATAAAAGTATAATCATATATTAATAATAAAATAAAATAATAATGTACATATAAAAATAAATACGAAGTTATATCTTTTATACATATATTTTTTTTACAAAATAAATTATGTGTATGCAATGATGATATACATAATTTATTATTACTCAAAGTGATAGAGAAAAGAAGATGTTCTAACTCAAATTTTAACTCGGAAGAGCAGTAGACGAATCCAGACGATCTAAAGAATTTAAGAATGCGAAGGAAAGTGTTGAATCAGAAAGAATAATTTAAATAAAGAATTAAGGAGTTAGTCTAATAAATTATCTACTATTATAATTAGCTTAAATTCTACCAAAATTTTGGTAACACCTCCACTAAAAATTGGACTATCCAGATGTTTAAAATATCAAGAATTTCATTAAATATTCACACAGCCCATCCGTCGGGCAATCAATCAAGTCAAGTTCCCACCCTCCTTTAACCTCAAAATCAACTAAAAATAATCTTCCAACTTACTATAACAATATTATCAATCACTCTAGCTTTACATCAATATAGTTAGCTTCTTTTAGCTAATTACCGACTAAATAAAATCTTTTTTTATATACATATAAAAACAAATCTTATACCAATATTCTTTAATCAGTACCTACACATTAAATATTTTAAGCTTAACCACTTCATATGCACTTATATATGACACAATCCATACATGAACTTCATGCATGACTTTCTCTAGACCAACATAAGAACCAATTTTCTAATCAAAACTCATAGTCCACATGCTAACAAATTGGTCATTCAACAAAGAATTCTTATATAGCATCAATTCATCTCTCGTCATTTTCAAAGCTCAAGCAACAGATTAATATAAAAGCAATTATAACAACGAAAATTCTTACTATATACACTAATTGGTTAGCTGCTAACAAGCTACTAATTTACCAAGTCTTATATTTTAAATTAGAATGATAATTCAGGCAAATGGCTACTTATAGTTACTGCCTTTCAAAAAAATCCCTCATTCTATACAAAAACTTGGTGCAACCCACTCAATCTCATCAAGAAGCTCAAATAATAGTTCCCAAATAGCGATGTTCAATAAAATTTCCACAGGCAGTGACCAAAAATTTCCATTTCTAAACCAACTTACTTTAAGTAACGACCCAAATAACTAAATTCTTAAGGATTCATTAAATATATGTTAAAAAAAGGTCTAAAATCAGTTTACCTAGCCGTGACATACATCGAGAGACAAATTTTTCCGATTAAAGTGACTAGCAACAGCTTTTATGCTCAAAATCTGGTCTTGTCGTCGCTAGCTTGGCCGGAAGAGAAAACAATGGAGGACTAAGGGCCGCTGGCGACGAGAGAAGGCTTGGTCTCACCGACTTGTGGCTGATCTCGCCGAAAAATCGAAAGAAAGCAGATAACGCGACTGTACCAATCCCGAGCCACGATCGCAGCTCTGTCAGCTTGCTGCGTCAGCCAAAACGGGAAAGAAGAGAGCGAAAAAGAGAGACTGGAGCTTCATCTTCGTCGAGTGAGAGACTGGACTCGCCGAAAAGTGGAGGAGTAGGAGACATGATTTCCTGATCGAGCGAAATCGCAAGTCTCCTGCGCTCGCTGCATAGGCCTGAGATAATGGAGGAGAGGGAGAGAGAGAGCGGTAAGGGAGCAGCGTCGGTGGTAGGAGGAAGTGGCGGGTTCGGCGCTGGTCTCAGGCGGTCGAAAAACGAAAAGGGGAGGGGGAGGGGCAATGGCGTGATGGGGAGAGAGAAAGTTGGGGGATGGGGATTTTTTGGTATTTTCTTATTTCTGGAACATTCTGATTGGTCTAGGGCTGGTTTAGTTCGATTTAGAGTCTTGGCTTGGATTTTCTTTTGGTTTGTGGGTTTTTAATTGGTTTTCTAATGGTTTTAATTTTAGTTATAGGTTTGGTTTAACAAATAAAATTATATTTGTATTAAGTTTTTATTAAATAAATTATAAGGCATTAATATATATATATATATATATATATATATATATTAAGGTCTTTAATACTATTAATTAAAATTAATATTTAAATTTTTAAATGAAAAACTTTTGAAAATAAGTTTGCAGATTATTTTGCTCATCTTTTTACATGGGCAAATGTTGATTGATAAAGTTTTTAATGATAATACATAATTTTGCCCTAAAAAACTAATAGGAAAATGAGTATATTGCAACCTTTGTTATGCTATTTTAAATTTGTAAATCTTAGAGTTTTATCTTTATTTAGTCTATATATTATTATCGTTAATGTATTGCATCATCCAGTGACTTGCTATTAAGTCAAAATCAGGTGATGTATGGTTAAATATATAATGATCCCTTCAATGTCAGTAAGGTCGTTTTACCCTAATTAGTTCACCTTAAAGACAAATTTATCCTCATCTCACTTCTCAATTTTTATTCATTCCAACTCCTCGCTAAGTTCTATTTTAAGCAATTCATACATTTTAAGATCTAGCAACAATGAAAATGCAAGAAAATCACCAACCATCACCACTACAGCTAGAGGGAAATTATTGCACCTTACCCCACTGTCAGACATGGTATATTACTCGTAATATTCTTATTAAGCACTTTTTATGCATAAGAATTCAACAAACATACTTCAAGGAACTTAAATAAAATAATTTCAAAACACATCTTTGTTAGTTATTTTATTTTCAAAAACATTACATAGATGCAAAGTCAAAAGCTCTTTTCATTTTTAAAATATACATCATAAATTTTTGTATGACAATTATGCACGTCCATTCATCGCAAATGATTCTATAATCCATAAGTGCAATTTAAATGTAGTTACGTACTGTATCTATCTCATTTTCATGTATAAATAATAATAAGAGTAAGTTACTTTAAGTAATAATAAAACCATGTATATGGCTTATCTATATACAAGCTTTAAAAGTCTACATAAGCTTTAATTATACATGTCCACTTATTAACATATGACTGTTTTGTTAATGTTTTATACATCATACGAAATTCCAAAAAGAAACAATACATACAATAACTACAGCAGTAGCTTCTCTTATCTATATTAAGCAAAAAGGAATCCCACAAGTGGCAGGATTTACTCTCTTGCATTCTCCTTTCTTTTCCCTACGATAGTACAGAAAATACTATCACTAAACAAATCATTTAGTAGTGCATATATATGAAATCAAGTGTAAATTCACATTTTTCAAATGTTAAACTCAACTGTAAATAAAGCTTGATATGAAAATCCTTTTCATTTAATTATAACGTCCTAAAATTTTGAATCTTAAAATGGTATTATTTGGTAGAGTCACAAATGGTACCACTCGAAAGAGAAATAATATTTTATTTGGACCTGATAATGATATTGAGCATAATTACTATTTATGGAGTTAATTAGAATTTATGTGATTAGTCTTAATTAATTAAAGTTAAGATATAAATTTTTTATAACAAAGTAAGTCATAAATTATTAGTGAATAGTAATTTAATAGTCCATGAATAGTACCACGAGTCCAGGACTTTATATTATTTTGGTCCGAAAAAATTACGATTGATATTTTTTATTTCATTTAATATTTTTGGAGCATGTTTGCATGATTTAGGTTGGTAGAAAATATTTCATGAATATTTTTGGAGAATTTAAATAATTAGTGAATAGTATTTTCTAATGAATTAACATAAAAAAAAATTGAGGAATTATTTTTATGGAGTTAATTTAATCAATATGTGGAGTTAAATAATGATTGAAGGAGAATTATTTTATGAATATTTTAGGTCTTAGGATGGAATTACCATGACTTAATCATGGACATCCATTTGACATAAATTTGAAGTAGCAAAATTTGACTTGTCAACTTCAAAGTCAACCCACTACACCTTATTTCTTCTTCTTCTTCTTCTTCTCCATGTTTCAAGCCAACTTCTCCATTTCTCTTCCACCATTTTCTTTCAACTCCTTTACTTACAAATTACACCAAAATAAATCAATTAAACCAAAATTTAGTAGTTAAACTTGAAGAAATATGTTAAGGAAGTAGTATTTGGTGATCTTAAGCAAAGAACTTAGAGTTTGTAACTAAATCAAGTAAGTTATGAAATTTGATTTTAAGGATTTAATTAAGGAATTCATAGTATTTATATATTAGATTATGTTATAAATCATGCTTCATCCATTTCTTTGGTCATTTGCTTGATTTTAATGGTTATTTTTGCTACTTGAAGAGGTGGGTGAGCCATCCTCTAAAGGTAAAGGAAATGAGAAAGTCTAAACTTTTTAAGCTTGTTTAAAAGGTTGGTGCAAGTAATTTTTTCATTCTTTTCCATTTCTTAAAGTTTGCAATTTCTAGGTTTTATGTCAATTTTGGGATTTTGATTGTGTTGTTGTAATTATTGGATTTTGATTTCTTAAATGTGTTTTTAATGACTTGGATTATGTTTTAGTGGTTAATTTGAAAATAAATTATCTCCTCTTCATTTGCTAGAAGAGGTCGAACCTGTCTAGTGAAGCACCTTGGTTTTTCTTTTATTTTCTTTGTTTAATTTTGCTTCTAGTTTAATGGTTGATAAGTATTTATGGTGTGGTAATTTGCTACTTTATATTCTAAGTCTTTTATGAGTTTTTCAAGACTTAAAGAAAGCTTTTATTGTGTAAAAATGGATTTTATGATTAAGTAATTACAAGTAAATGTTCTAATGGATTCTATAAGTATTTTGAACTTGAAACTATGGTTATTTGTTGGAGGGAAACTTCTTCCCTTTTTGATACTAAAGAGGTCGAGCCATTATTCACTTGGTAAGGCTTGATTTTACTTTTTTTAATTGATTTTCAGGCCTTTTAAAGTTATGTTAAGTATATATTTTGAAAAAGTAAGTTTTTATGGTATAAGTATAAAAAGTTGTGGAAATTTTACTAAGGTGTATGCTAAGCGAATTTGAAGTAAAAAATATTTAAGTTAATAAAATGATTTATGATGAGAAGGTTTATAAGAAATATTATGAATTAAGATGAAGGATTTAATTTTGGGCTCTTGTATGCTTTGGTTGAAATGTGGTATGATATGATTCAATTATGTAAGACGAGCATGCTCGGCTTTGATGCCATTATGTTATTAAGCTATAATCATATGCTAGGCTTTGGATGTCTTATGTTAAGCGAACGCACTTATTTATGTATAAGTGGGTTTTTGAAGCCTTTATGATATGGTTGGCGATCTAAGATCAAATATGATATGTTATAGAATCTGATCTATTTATATTTCTCTTAAGTGTATATGAGTCCTATATAAATATTAAGAGATATAAGATTGAGTTTTTATGATGTAATTTATGTTTAATTAAAGTAAATATATGTATACAAAATGGTATTTTATAAGTTTGTTATCTTATCACTTAATAAATATGAGATTTTTTATGTTTATGTTTTTTTTAAAAGGTACCCCTATAAGAATAACGTAAGGAATATAAGAGTTTAATTTATCAAAATCTTGGTTTAGAATTATATGTTATTAAATAATGAGTATTTTTCATAAATTATATTAAAGTTAATTATAATTTCTATATGAATTTAAGATTTGTTTTTATGATGATTTTGATTCCTTTTGATTATTTGAAAGTAAAGCTTTATATTTTAAAACGGTATTTTATATGGTTGATTATTATCATTTTGAGATTATGTAATTTCTATGATTTATATTTTAAGGTATGTTGTTTGTGTAACATGAACTTTTATATGTTTATGAGAACCACTAAATTATATACTTAGTGCGTTGATTTTTATCACACGTAAGCTAAGGACAGTGGATAAAATTTAAAGATCCAGAGTGTAGGATTCGAGTTGAAGGATATTATTGGTTGCTGTAGAATTTGGTTAATAAATTTAAGAGTATATGACATGTATAATTATTAATTAAGAGGATATATTAATTGAGTTATGTAAATTATGTGAATTTAATGTTTAATTGACTAAGCTTATGATAAGGAGTTACGTATATAATTTAATCAATGGATGGATGTAAGAATAATTCTTAAGTTAGTAATGCAAGGAGAAATCTTAAGATTTATGATATATTTTAATGTCATTAGTTGATGATATAAAATTGAGATACTAGAATGTTTGTATAACATTAAGATTATAGAAGTGTTGCGACATTATATGATATATTGGAGTTTGATGAGGCTTGGAGTTTAAAATTGGAAGTGCTTTATTTTCATTTGTTTTGGCAAGCTCATTTTTTAGGGAAAATTCTTGCAGTTTTTTGTAGGAATTTCCTAAAACATTTTCAAAAAAAAGGTTACTTGCTAAACATATGATTACCTAGTCACTTCTAATTTATAATATAATTTGTATATTAGGTAAGACGGTGCCTTCGGCACCAAATGTGGCACTCGTAGTCTAATTCTCCGAGGTGGAGGGTGTTACATTAATATTTCTTGAAAAAAAATCTTTCTTTCAACTTAGTAAAGAATTTAGTGAGAAAATATATCAATAATAGTAATAGAAATTCTTGCCTCAAAAATCAAGTAACTACATTTATGTTAAATTGGTTACGAAGCGTCATAATTATAGGAAAAGTATCAATTTATAAAGTTTAACGATATCCAATTTAGTCTTAACAACTTACATAGACTCAATTTGAAGGGCCATTAATGTCCTATGAGCACATTCAGACAAAATTGTGATGTAAATCTTAACAAAGATGGACAATTTGAATCCCATCTAGGAGGGAATAAAATCATTTGCAATTTCATAATATCATTCTTTTCCATATTCATATCATTCACAATATCAACTTTAATAAATGAAGTAATATTGGCATGGTAATAACCACGTCTATCAACTGCCATGAACTTTAAATCATTTCATATATTGAGCATAATTGAAAACACAATGGATAACAATCCACTTTCACAAATACTACTAAAAACATTCATTCACCGCCACCCCTCATACTACAGTTAATAATTAATAATTAAAATTATAAGATAAAAAAAAATCATATTTCTTATCTTTCAAAATCCATAAAATTCATTCTAATATTTGTTTTTATTCATAAATCATTTTATGAATTTAGAACGTGAAATCAAATATATTTTGGTTTTAAACAAAGCAAGAAAGGAGTAACACACTAACCTAAATTGGAAGGATCTCCTATCCTTTCTCCTCTACTTATTGACTTATCTTCCAATCCCCTCCTCTTGGAAACTATAGCATAAAATTAATATCATATTAACTTCATATTGTTCAATAAACACACACACACACTACTATTATAGGAATGCAAATTAAGCATTGGAATGTGGTATTCATGCTTTTCCTTCAATTTCACTATGCTTAACCAAGTACCATTTGACATTAATTTAGGCATGAATTACCTCATTTCAACACTTAGTCTCATCATAGAATCATAAAAATAACATCTAAAATAATGGGACGTAATAACATATCAAATGCATATAAAACTCTTTACAAACTAATGGAATACAAGGGTTGCATCATATGAGCAATCTGCCTTTCTTTGGCTATATCTCTAGTTCCTCAAATACATTTATCCTAAAATTTTAACAGTATCTTCCTCACATGCCAAGCTACTTCCATATAAACTTTTATGAATTTTGAAGCTCATTTTCATAGCCAAACACCCTAATAACACTACCTGATTTTTAATTAAATTCTATACTGAGCAGTATGCGTATAATTAGTTATAACTTCATTTCCACAGGAAAAAAGTTAGTAGTCGATTGGGGATTTCATTGTACTTTCCCTTTTACCACAATCATCTCAAAGTCCTAAGATAGTTCTTTAGAAAATTTCATAATTTTTGAATTTCATTTACCCATTTAGCTAAGCCACTCTAAGTAACTTAATTTCCAGGCATCTCAAAAGTAGTAAACCCTTCAACGAATTGGTTATCTCCTTCCATCAATCATGAAATTCAATCCCATAAGCTTAATTAGTTCATTATGTCCTATCATTAGACTACACTAATTAGCCATTACAAATCATCCTTTCAAAAGTCACATAACTTGGCCTAATCATCAACAAGATCAATTCATGAGTTTTCTTCCTCTTTTCTAATTTCAAATGTAAATTCATCATTAAACCAATTCAATCCATTTATTATCCTCTTTAATTCTAATTAAAATCATTTAATTACAAACCCTAGTTTACGTACTCAATCATAAAAGTCGACATACTAAAACCATATAATCATGAATTATAGAAAGAATTACTAACCTTTAGTACTTCTTTTACTTGATTTTCACCTAAATCCACTTCTTCTTCTTTAAATCAACTTAAAAATGTCCTCCTCTCCTTCTTAGTGCTCAACCAAATATAAGAAAGAAAGAAGAGAAAGTTTTGGATCAAGAATGAGGAAGAAAGACTAACAGGTTGGCCAAATTTAAGGTAAAAAGGGAGGGGTGGAATTTGTGCTATAGCGCTTTTATGATTACTAACCTAAGCTTTATTGTAATTTCCATCCTTATCCCACCTTGATAACATTTCAATTCTCTTTATTATTTTTTTTTCTTTTCTTTTTTTATTTCTTTAACTTTAGTCATTCTCTAGATATTTATAATTCAACTACACTAATTAAATCCTTAACCAAACACTTTAGACATTTAGATGTTAATTGTTTTAAGTACTAATTCCAAATACTTGATTGAGGAGCTTCGCATGCTAACTTTGCATTACCATGACTTAGGTTCACTTAACCTTATTCCAGTTTAATTTTCATAACATAATTTAACTTTAATTTTCATTTTAACTTACTATTAGTAGTCCTACATATTAAAATTAAGATAATCCTAATTATTCTAGCTATGCAAATAATATTAATTAACAAGATATCTAGAATTTCTGGAACTATCAATCAAGGCTATTACACAATCTTTAATTTTAGGAAGCAAAAAGTAAAAATTAAAGGTTTGGGAGGCAAAGGTATATTCTTAAAATATAAATAAAATTCATAAGAAAAAATAAGTAATTTTGAAAAGTTTGGGAGGTGGTGGCCCCTAAAGAAGATTGTAACGGACTATTTTTTTTTTCAGTGTCGTTAATAGTGATTTATCAATCTGTGAATAGTACCATCTGTCCGGAACTTGGTATTATTTCGGTTTGAAAAAATTACTACATGTGTCTAATATCCTATTTAATATTTTTGGAGCATGTTTACATGATTTAGGTGGGTAAAAAATATTTCATGAATATTTTTGGAGAATTGCGACAACTAATGAATATTATTTCTAGTGTAGTATATTAAGGAATAAATGAGGAATTATTTTTGTGGAGTTAATTTAATTAATTGATGGAGTTAAATAATCTTTAAAAGAGAATTATTTGAGGAATATTTAGAGCCATTAGATGAGATTACTTAGGACTTGATCTTAGCCATTCATTTGGCATAAAATTAGGAAGCAAAGTTTGACTTTGCTACTTAAAGTTACCAACCACTCATCAATAACTTCTCTCTCTTCTTCTCCTTCACTGTAACACCCTGATTTCTGGAATTATGAATAATGACTACTGGATTGCTAATTGGTACCAATTGGGGTATTGGTATGAATCTCAATCCAGATAGGTTATTTTTCATAATTATTTTGTCTAGATGGTGATTCATGCCTTACATGTTATTTGTTTGATTATTTGTGCATTTAATGGTGTTTGGATTGTAAATTGGGAAGCTGTGTCTTAGGAAGCCTAGTTATGGAATTTAATGTGATATGGTTCTAGTTGCACCTAGATATTTGGAAATGAGGGACAAAATGGTGTTAAATTGATTTTGAAATATTTTTCTTAAATTGATTTGATTTGGGTAATAAAATGATTAATTTGGTGTTTGATTCAATTATTGGGATATGATTTTCAAATAAGATTTATTGATTATTATTGTTACTCATTTATTATTTAAGGATTACTTGTTAAGGTATAGTTTTAATTGTATCAATGGTATTTCATAAATGGGTTTTAAATAAATGGGCTTATTTAATTATGGGCCATGTTGTGTTTTTAAAATGGAAAAAAAAATAAATAAAGAAATAAAATAAAATATATTTTAACCTAAATTTTAAAAGAGTGGTCGACACCCTCTTTTGGAAAGAGAGTGCCGCCCTCTTCACACACACACGCACAGGAGAGAAAAAAAAGGGGAGAAAGACAGATTTTCTTCTATTCCTATGATTTAACCATTGGAA
>CANUEX010083004.1:0-22016 GCA_948099535.1 Jatropha multifida | reverse complement strand
CTAGGATTTGGTTTTGGAGTTTCCATTAAAGGAGGTAAGTTGTAACTTTTGGATTTTGTGATTTTTTAAGTCTAATTCTAGTTTTGGACATGGAATTCATGGATTTAGGATTGCTATTTTGTTTTCTAGTGTTAATTTTTTTTTTATTTTTAATTATATTTTTTTTATGAAGTTATTTGTATTTGGGTTGGAGTTAGTTGTTGGTTGGAGAGATATAGTGTTTGTGATTTTAGTAGAAAAGTCAAACTTTGCTTCTCATTTTATGCTAAATCAATGGCCAATATCAAGTCTTAGGTAATCTTATCCGACGGCTCTAAATATTTCTCAAATAATTCTCCTTCAAATATTATTTAACTCCACAAATTAATTAAATTAACTTCACAAAAATAATTTCTCATTTATTCCTTAATACACTACACTAAAAATAATATTAATTAGTTACTGCAATTCTCCAAAAATATTCATGAAATATTTTCTATCCATGCAAACATGCTCCAAAAATATTAAATAATATATTAGACACTCATAGTAATTTTTCTGAGCCGAAATAATACTATGTCCCGGACCGATGGTACTATTCACAGACTGATAAATCACTATTACCGACACTGAAAAATAGTCCGTTACAGTTATTTTATTTTTTTTTTAAATAAATGTAAGCAAATTATTTGGACTGTATTCCTCTATATTCTAATTAAGAGGATATGTGGTCAATATAATTTGAAAAATATATATAAATTGAGTATAAGTTTATTTTTTGACATATCTCTTAATTTAAATTTATAGAAATTAAATACTAGTAAAGAATTTTAAATTTATATTTTGTATAGATATAATTTTTTTAATAAATTTTAAAACTATTTATAATACCCCGAAATTTTTATTTCAAAATATTTCCATTTAAATTTAAATTGTAAATTATTAGCCAATAATATTACGCCATGTAATATTATCGAGACCAAAAATCATATTGGTTCGCCCTAAAATTAATCAAGTAACCGTTAATCAAATAAAAATCTAACTAATATTTTTTTATTGGACCGAATTAATTAAAATTAGATCCGAATCGGATATTTTTAAAAAATACTATGCATTACTATTTTTTTCTCCCCGACAATCTAACGTCGGATGTTTTATTTTATTTTTTATAATTTTACTTTTTTTTCTTTTTCTTTTTCTTTCTTTCTTTTCTTTTTTTTCTCTCTTTTCTTTTTATTTTCTCTCCTTCTCCATCGAAGACAACTCACCTCTCTCTCACAATCACTCAACCCTCCCTCTCTCTTTCTCTCTCCCTGTCTTCGGCTTCTCTCCACTGTGCCGACCACCGCACCACAGCCACCAACCATGCCTCAAGCCGACGCCAGCCACACCTCCAGCTCCAGCCTTCTCTCTCTCTCAGTTTCTCTCTCCTCTCCCTGCCTCTCTCTATCTCTCCCTCTCTGCGATTGCCGGACCGCCACAGCTAGCCACCAACTCCTCCATCGCGCTGCCACTCCACGCTCAGCTCCTCCATCGCCCGACTCAGACCCGGCCAGCTCCTCCTTGCGCAGCCCCTGCTCCTCCCTTCTCCCTCTGATGCGCAAACCAGTAGACCCAGCTGCTGTCCTTCCTGCCGCCATCAGCAGCCTCCCGTTCAGCTGCTCCTCTCCTCCTGCCAGCCACCGTTCCAGCAACCATAGCAAGCCCAGCTTGCTACCAGTCACTGTCTCCTCCTCCTTCGATTCAAGGATTGATCGGGACTTTGATATTTATTGGGTATTAATTTTATTATTTTCAAAATTTATTTGGTTAAATTTTTGATTAATTAGTTAGTTAAATTTAGAGTATTTGGTTGAATGATTTTATGGTTTGAGTAATTAATTATTTGGTTAGTAGATTAATTTGTGGATTATATATTTGTGGTTAATTGTTAGTATTTTGATTATTTAATTTTATTATTTTGTTAGACGATTAATTAATTAATTTTAGTATTTTGATTGAGAAATTAGTTAAATAGAGTATTTGTGGAAATTGATTTATTATTTATTTGATTTTGTGGTATATTGATAGAATTATGGTAGTTAATTGATTATTTAGTTATAGGTTGAGATTTATTAATTTTAATTGGAATTATGTTAATTAATGAGGTTAAATTGATTTTAGGATATTAATGATTAATTTTGGTATTTTGATTGATTAGTTTTATTAATTAGGTGGTTGATGGATTATTTGTTGATTTTATATTATTGGTGGATTTAATTATTTTTAGGGATGATGTTGGTAGTTAATTAGTTAAATTGAGTAATTATAGTAGTTAATTACTTTGAATTATTATTTGGTTGGTTTTATTATAATTAAAAGGTATATAGTTA
Source organism: Jatropha multifida (assembly GCA_948099535.1). Taxonomy (NCBI): domain Eukaryota; kingdom Viridiplantae; phylum Streptophyta; class Magnoliopsida; order Malpighiales; family Euphorbiaceae; genus Jatropha; species Jatropha multifida. Next base: position 19,665 of record CANUEX010083004.1, on the reverse strand, counting down.
GAATTTTAGTAAATTATTGATTATTGGGTTATTAGTTAATTTCAGTATTTTTAATTAATTAATTAATTATGTAATTGATGATTAATTGAGGATTTGGTAAATAAATTCATTAAAGGATTTTAATTGATTTTGAGGGTTAGTAAATTAATTAGTTAGTGTTAAGATTCTAAAATTAGGAAAATTCCTTTATTAAGGATTAATGGGTATATTTGAAGGATTTTTAATAAATGGAGTATATTAAAGGGTAGAACTAATTATTTGGGTGATTAAAGGAATTAATGTGGAAAAATGGATTTTTATATATTAAGTTGAAATATTATATTACTAATAGTATTTTAAGAATTTGATCAATTATGAATTAAATTAGGTTAATACGATTATTTCGGGCATTAAATGAAATTTTGGTAAAATAAGTATATTTATATGATTACTGAGTTTAAGCGAATTCGGGTTGAAAATAAATATTTGGTAAAATTGCTAACGAATTATATTTGAAGATTTTAATTAGTTAGAATTATTATTATTGTTGGTGTTAAATTATATTTTGGAGTTAGATTGATTATTGAAGTTGAATAAATGAAAAATAAATTATAATGAATATTTTGATGATAGTTAATATAAGGTTTATTATAATTGTTGTCTGAATAATTGTTTAGTATACAAGATGGTTATCTTAGAAAGCTGGATTATATTAAAATAGGTGAACAGTTATATTTTTTGTGAAAATAATATTAGAAATTTAGTCAGAAAAATAAAATAAACAGATAAGTTTATTAAATTAATTTTTAATTAAGGAATCGTTTATCTGATTGTATTTCCTCTACTATGTGTCTTTTAGATCGGCCAAGTTCCTCTACTGCTCCTCCAAATCAGAACCCAAGACAGACCTGAATTTATTCTGCGGTCACTGTGAGTAATAATAAATGGTGCATACCATCCTGCATACATGCATTTCATATGCATACCATATACTCTTTATATTATTGAAAATAATCATGAATCATTTCCTATTTCTATTGTTATATTGATATTCTTCATCTTCCAAATATGATATTCCAGTTCTATAATCTCAATCTTTGACATATAATATTTCGGTTCCATAAATTTATACAATTTCTGCCCTTAATTACATTCATATGTTGCATTTATTGTATTGAATATATTTAGTGAATAATTGCGATGTGAAATAATGTGCTTTTGTATCTGGGTGAAAATTGGGACGACGTGTGTCACTATGAGTCAGTGGGCCAGGTATGAGAAATCGGCTCCCCGTTATATATATATTATTATAATGAAAATTGGTCAGGGGCCAATAGGTGGATTTGTGACTTCACTGACCAATATTCACTTGTTGTGAAAATCTGAATGATTTGTTTGAAGATACTAATGTATGACACGTGCTTGTAAAGTATGCCCATTTTATATATTGTGAAGGCATACTGCCTGAATGTGTGGATTTGCATTATTTATTATTATTCACTGAGTTTAGTGAAATTCACCCCCCATCCATAAACATTTTTCAAGAAATAAAAGTATTGCTAGTATATAAAACTCTATTTCTTTCTCTGCAGAAAATTTGCGGTTGTCTCAAACCTTAAAAATGTTAGTATAAACTATTTCTTAATTTAAGTTATTTCGAGTATTTTTATTCGGTTCCGCAGTTAGGATGTTTAATTAATATTTGATTATGTAAAACAAATTATCATATGATTATAAATAAATTGTGGATTGTTTTTTTTTTAATATTTGAATACTATATGATAGGAATAGTTTGATCATATTATGACAAATAAATATTTACATGAGAGTGTATTTTTATTAAATGGATATGGGCCCGAGTTGTGAACAGTATTTAATACTAAGGCTGAGTCAGAAATGTTAACTCTGATTTATTTATGAATAATGTCATAATATAGGCTTACTATTCTCTTAGTTAAATGATAATAGAAATGGATTTTTATAGTTTAGGCTTACTACGGGCCTCGGGGCCTTAAACTTACCTAAATCCTAATGCTGGTCCGGCCCACGGTTTTGGATAGTAACAAGTAACCATATAGGTATACAATTAAAAACAAACTAACTGTATATGTAAAAAGAATCATCTTGTTTATTTAAGCCAATAACTATGATTATATATAGATACAGATATAAATATAAAATTAAAAATTTTAAAAAATTTAAATTTTGAAAAAATGAAAATCAAATACTAAATAAAATAGAATATTCTTTAAATTAGATTAATTTCAAAATATATTGACATTATGTAAATATTATATAATCATTCAATCAAAACATAAAAAAAAAAAAATTTTTAAAAACTGTCAAAAGCCAAATTATTTTTAAAAAATTTTAAATTTTGAAAATGAAAATCAAATACTAGATAAAATAAAATATTTATTAAATTAGATTAGATTTCAAAAATAAATTGCTATTATCTAGATATTCATTTTAAAATAAAAAAAGATAATCATCCAATCAAAATATAGAAAAATAAAAAGAAATCCAAAAATTTCTAAAAAAAGAAAAAATAGAATGTTTTAAAAATTTTAAATTTTGAAAAATGAAAATCAAATATTAAATAAAATAAAATAGTTGTTAAATTCGATTAAATTTCAAAAAATATATTGTTATTATCTAAATATTCATTTTAAAATTTAAAAAATATAACTATCTAATCAAAATATAGAAAAATAAAGAAAAGAATCTAAAAATTTCTAAAAAAAATAAAAATATTCAAAAAATAAAATGTCAACTAACATCTCTTTGCTTCAAAATTTTATATATATATATATATAAATTAGCTCACTATGTAAGGAGTGAGCAGACAATTAAAAATTACCACATCTCTTTGCTTCAAAAATACTTGACTGCACATAAATTTTATCATTATATAAATTGGAGATAAGATATTTTAAGTTAACAAATTGATGTTGATGTCCAGTGAAATTAACCCTTACATTATTAGGTAGAATACCAATTAAAATGTAAGTACACTTGTAATTATAATACTATTAGCATAATAATATAATTATAACAATTGTAATTATAATATTAACATGATATTATTGTATTTGTATGATTAATTGATTATAATTTTATAATAAATATTGTAGTTATGAAAATTGAATCGGACCGACCAATTTGACTGATTTAGTTGAAAATCAGACTGTGGTCCAGTCTGAATTGATCAGTGAAAGCTGAGAGTTAAAAGACCAGTAGAAATAGCACAAAAGCCAACAAAAACACTAAATCAGACCAGTAAATATTACGGCCCCATTTAAAATAAGAGAGTGAGTCACTTTTCAAGCCTCTTGGCAATTGTGCACGTTTTGTTTTCTGCACTACCACTTCTTAAACTATTCATTGTGCATGTCATTAATATCAAATAATTAATATTATTAAATCTGCCTCTTAACTTTTGTGTATGCTGATTTTTTTTTTCTTTTTTTCCATCAAAAGAAATAGAAGCGAGTTTAGCAAACTGAAAGCTGGTTGTATCTTCAAGATTAATACGAAATTGCATTTGCTATTAAATGTTTTCTTAATTAATCATTTTTTTCACAATTAAATTATTATTATCGTCCTCATCATCTTGACTTTTGTGCATACTCTAACTCGACCTGACACATTAATTACTACTTTACTCTTGTTAAAATATAAAAGTTATACTTATGTCTAAAAATTTAAATGTACTATCATTTCCTTTTATTTTTTTCATAATTTATCATCTATTATTTCAAAATTGGAAATTTATAATCTCTTTATATATATATATAACTGAAACAAATATCATTGAAAATGTAAATCTAGGCGTGTCATAGAATAGAAAATGAAATCATTCCATAACAACATGCCATCGCAGTCCACATAAAGGAGAGATACTGAGAAGGAGGTGGTACAACGAAAAATCCAAGATCGGCGACAATGAAGAGGTCACCGGACATGCTTCTGATGCGTCTAACAAGCGTTTTACCAACTCATGTTATAGAGATAGAGAAGCGTGAAAACAGTTAGAGACGGATTGAAGAAAATGAACGTTTGTATTGGCAAATCATAAAAACGACATCGTTTGTGCTAAGATCGGAGAAGATTTTTCATGTTGGCATAATTTTATGTGCCTCTCTTATTTGCGGTTGACCATAGGCTCATATCTGCCAACGTAGATATTATGTACACAGATGACGCAAAAAAAATTAACTTCAGATGCATGAGTAGCCGCCTTAAAGTTATCAGTGTCGTAGGGTTTTTTCGTAAAAGTTCAAGAAGCAATTCATGCATTTGACATATTACTTTTACAAAAATATAATAATATTAAATCCAACCATATAAATAATATTTATACAATATCTGATAATATTTTATTATAATTTAATGTCACTTACTGTTCATGATGAATAGGAAAAAATTATTTTTAATTGTTGTTTTGGAAAATATTATATAATATGTTATGGGGTAGAAGAGAAATAAGGGGAAAAAATATATAATTAAGAAATATAAAAATAAATAAGCAGGGTCACAGATCTTGCAAACTACCATAAAAGGTGTTTATAGATAAGCGTCAACTATAGAGCAATTTGTATAATTTTTGCAATATATACAGTAGTAAAAGTCATAATAATTAATAATTTGGCAGTTAACTATGGCTAAATCTACTTTCACCTTAACTTTTTTCTTTCTTTTTTTCTTCCTTCTCTTCCTTCTTTCTCTTTTCAATCACTTTGATTGGCATTTTCTAATGTATACAGTAGTGAAATACAGTAGCATTGTATGTATATATATATGTTACAATTATATTTAAATTTAATTTAATGATTATTTAAAGAGATATACAAATAATTATTCCCAATACTAGCAATTGAACAAAACATGTATCGGAAGACTATTACAGCACCTTACTTCCACCAAGTGAACAAAAAATGTATAGCAACTAAAAAATAATTAATAAACATTGTAACCAAAAGAAATAATTAATAAAAATTATTCGCTCTCAATGTAAAGTCTACACAATTAATGAAAATAATACATATCATAACCCATGCTAGATGAAATGATGTTTCATAACAATACAATTTGTATTCTCCATGGTGGCAAACCGATAACCCCTAACAATGAAGCCATCTCTTTGCCTGTTGAAAGACTTAAATGTTATTTTTGATATTGCAAATGCAAATTCAAATTATGTTTGTTTATCTTGGAATCTCATCAGAATCAATGAAAGGCAAATACTCCCAATGCAAGCCAAGCAAATTTATTATCAACAGTAACACGAGGATTATACGTCTTGACCCTATTTTCAATAGTGTGAATGCAGATTCGAATCACATTCATTTATCTTACAACCTCGACGAAATAAACATAAGCCAAATGCTCCTAATTCTGACTTAGCAATTGATGCTGAAGTCGTTAACACACTTATCTCTTTTTTGATATCCCTTTTCCAGTGCAAACGCTTTAAGCTTATTCGAGTTCGCATGGATTAAACATTTTGAGCTTATTTTCGATATTGCAAATGCGAGAATCGCATCCATTTGTCTTCCAATCTCGGCGGAATGAACATAAGACAAATGCTCCTAATATAGGCTTAGCAATTGATGCCGAGATTTATAGCCTTCTTATCTCTTTCTCGGTGTTACGACCTATAAAAACAACATAAGATTCAGGCTTGACCTTTTCCATCCGAAATTTAAAAAGTTTTAATTTTATAAACTAATCAAGTTTCGGAGAAACCACAGAATTTGTTCTTTGACTAAGAGAGGAGTAAAAAGCACGTGCATGACAGCCATAAGCAAGAATAAACAAAAACTAACATAATGCAAATGAATTGTGACAAAAAAATTAATGAGCTCAAATCAGACATGAGACAAATGCTCCAAATACAGACCTAGATGTTTAATTCCGAAATCAACAACGCTTTTTATCTCTTTCTCTCTCGAGGGCCTTCACCCTGTTTTCGATATAGGGTCATGTTCATTAATCTTGTAACTTGACGCAAACAAAAGCAATTCTTCGGTTTTATCACCAGCATCATGTTCAAAGACTTAACACAACAATTCAAAACCCACCACAATTTATTTTGATAGCATGTACTGAATGTCTGAAAGCGGAATAAAGATCTCAAGTTTTAAGTTTTTTTTTAACCATGAGAAGACTTAAGACATCTTGAATCGAGAGAAAAATTAATATCATGCATATGAAATTGAAGGCAATAAACTATTATCATTAAATCATAAAAATTATAGAATGATAGTATAAAATTAAATGACAATTAAAGAAAAAATAATATTATATACACCAATATATTTACCTCTGTATATATAAATAAATATTTGTAGTCTTCCCTTCTCCACCCATGTCCATCGTAGAAAAATTTTCAATTGTTCTTTAGTAACAGCACGTTGACCTTACACATCAGTAGAAGCTTCTTCATCTTTTCTTCAAGACTGTAGCCTAACAAAAAATTATAAAATAAAATATTTAAATTCGAAAAAGTAATAAAAAAAAAGTTAATTACCACAATTTCATGCACCATAAATCTTCTGTATAACGAGTTTCTTTTACAAAAATGATTCCTTTTAACGAGATCTGTTCCAAAATTTAGATTAGAACAATATACACTACAAAAAAAATATATAAAAAAACTGCATCATTTAAATTAACTTAAAAAGAAAAAGAATAAAAGCTCATAAAATATAAAAATAACCTTGAGATCTAATTGGAGAAATTTTGCTCTAAACCGAGATCGCAAAGAGTACCCCTCTATCAATAAACTTGGTTGTGGCCTGAGATACAGAGGTTGGGGCCTTTTATTGTCTCCTTCCCTTCAAATTCTGCAAACTGCAATGAATCCGAGTGCTGAGTGCTGACTGCTGACAAAAAGTCATTACCGTCTCGGCATTAGAGATGCTCTCTGAGCCGTTGGTTTGAGCTTCGAAAAAATCGCAGGGAAGCAAATAAGCGAGTGAAAGGACAAGCCACTCACGTTTTTTCTTGTCCACTGATAAAGTCAGTCGGTGGAAAAAGAATATTTACAAAAGCCTAATTACAAAAACACCTCTCTAACCGGTATTATTTTTTAATTTTTAATTGGACTTTTTAGTAATTATTGCTATAGCGATATATTTTAACTTTATTTATTTATTATTATTTTAAAATATTTTAAAATCTAATATAATTTTAATTCAATACATCTTTTACGTTTAGTCATCAATTACTCGAAATTTAATAATAATTAATTATGACTTTTTAAAATCAATATGATGATATTAAAAGATTACAAATTTAGAATGAATTAATAAAATTATTTACGTCATTAGATTTTAAAATGTTAGATATAAATAAAAAAATAATTCATAAATTCACATTCTCACTCAAAAATTTGAAATATTTTTAAAATTTAACAGAATATAAATCAAATCCACCGATAAATAATAATTTTACCCACCTTTAAGTACTTGATCTGATCGAGTTTTAACAGGTTTAGATAGTGCTAAGATGAGATTGGGATGGATTTATATAGTATTTACATTACCACGAAAGTTTCGGTATATTGAGAGAATGCTCGACCATGAATCCCAAAGTGAAAAGAACTAAGCAAATGGATCTGGCTCTATGAGCTTCTGGACAAAGGCAAAAATTTGAATATCCGCTATTTATTATTCATTTAATAAATATTTAAAAAGAATATTAAATATAAATATTTTTTTAAAAGAAAAATTATATAAACATATTTTTAATTATAACAAATGTTATAATCATATTTAATATATATATATATATTATTTTTTTATTCCATCAAAATAATAAATTTATAGTTTTTACTTACTTTTTTATTTTTAAAAAATGAAAATGAAAATAAAAATACTTTTAATGATAAATGGGTTTGGGTATTAGAGATAAAATTTTAAACGGTTCGGGTGCCTCATTTACAATTGGGTTCAAGTTCGAGGAGTGCATTTTAAGCGGGTATCTGACCTATTGCTATCTCCAAATATACTCCCTTGAGGTATAAAATAATATATTAATTATTTGATTGATATATTGAGAATTTGATATTTTAATCAAAACTAATATTAATAATGTTACAAATTTTTAAGAATTAATTTGATTATTTTCTAGAATTTTTATGAATTGATTTTGATTAAAATAAAAAAATTAAAAAGTTTTAAAGAATACAGTCTGTTGTTGTTGTGGTTGGATCGTCAGACTCCATCAACCACACGTGGCGAGCCGTGCATCGGGCTTGTCTCGATGTGGACCAGCTCCTTGCGTGAGCTTTGATAGCTGACGCAGGTTCTAGCTAGCGGTAGTCTGGTTTTCATATTTATATATAAAACCTGTAATTTTTCAACGAGATGGTTACCGTTCAGTCAAAGGATAAAAAATTTGACTTTTTTTAACATATCGCAACTTTTCTAGTAGCACAAGATGGCCGGTGGCAACACAGACCATTGCAGGCCTTTCAATATTGGTGGTGGTAAAGTTTTAAAGAAGAAGAAAAAGATTCTAGAGAAGATGACATATTTTGATTTTTAGTCTTATTGTTTTTCAATTTTTCAATTGGACTCGAAAACCCTTTAATTTATTCAATTAAGTCTTGAAATTAATTTTAATTAAATAAATAAAAATCAATTTATTTTCAAAAAGTCAATCAAATTCTATAAAAAAATCACTAATTCTATAAAACTCAATGTAGAATTCTAATGGAATTCTCATTGTGGTAATTTTAAGAAATTATTCAATTCCATTAAATTTAAAAATTGTTTTAAAATCTAACACAGTCCAAATTCAACACATCCTTTTAGCTATCTCCTATTTGAATCCGATTATATAAATAACAAATCAAATATTATCATCAAGAATGAAATATTAATTAAATAGATAATTTAAGTATTTTAAAAAATGAGAGTAATGTTGATATTTTAAAAATTATTAGAAAAAAATCTTTTACTTCTTTTTTTGTGTTGAACCCATTTTGTGATTTTTCAGATTTGGACTTTGTATTTTGAGCTTCAATTTGGATTTTTAATAAATTAGAACCCAATTAATATTATTTTATATAATTAATTAGTTAATTAATTTTTACTAATTAATTAATTAAAAAAGAAATGGTGTTATGAAATAAGTAGATATCCTATATGGGCCAAAAGTCTGTATTCTTAATTATTGCGAACTCTATCTTCCTGATTTGTGTAGAACTCTATTAGAGTTCTACTTATGTAACTATAACTCTATTAGAATATACTCTTATATTCTCTTATATTTTTTCCTCTATTCATTCTCTTTATTTTCTCCCTAATTATCTATTATTTTATAACATGATATCAGCACAATTCATTCTGCTATTAGAATTTTGTTCTACGTTTTAATACTGGAATTTTGTTCTACTGCTTTGATTTTTGTTCTATCATTTTTTTTATTAAATTGCAAATCACTTAAAGAAAGATCTCTTGATCAAATCGCTTAAAGAGATGATAACTTATGGTTTGCGATAACTAAAGTTAAAGGTTGGTGTAAATCAAATTTGTTCATGCTTAAAAGATAACTCTATATACCTTTCTTAATGCTAAAATGATTTAATCAAACAATTTATTGGTGAATCAAAATTTAATTACAATAATTAATTAATAATTATAGATCCGTGTCGAAATAATAAAAGTATTGATTTTTATGTGCATATGTTATTATTTTAAATTAAGAAAGGACGTCCTAGTTTCTTTTTTTTCTTCTTTTTTTTTGTTTTAGAAACATGAAATACAAATTTTATAACGATAAATGGTTTGGATTTATTATTTATTTCACATGAAGATCATTAAATTAAACATTATTGTTTTAATTTGATTTCATCAAGTATATTATATGATCTAGTTAAATTTGATGAATGCTTGATATCCTAGAATTTTATCAAGTCTATTATATTGTTAATGGATTTTGCTTATATCCTAGAATTTTGTATTTTATTCCTCTATACATGTACTTTATTATAAGTATTTGTCTTACATATGCTATTTAAATGTTGTTTTTAATACTTATTAACCTTTTCTTCTTATGTATGATTGAGATCTAGATTAATGTCTATTGAATTTCTATGATAATAATAAATTATAATAATTTTATAATATTAAATCGTGTAGATCTTGAATTTATAGCCTTAATATTATGGGCACGATTTATTCATTATAAGGTACTAGATGTTATGTGTCTTTGGACACACAATCAATTATAGAAATCAAGAATCTAATTGAAATAGTTCTAAGACAATAATTTTCTATTATTGTATGTTTGATAATTAAATATTCGTTTGTTCTTTTGAATGGTTCGAAAGAAATGTACAATTAATAAAGGTTCATCACACATGGATGCATTTATCGATGCAAAATTATAAGTGATTATAGTTCTATAGTATTATAAGGTTACTGTTTTATTATTATAATTATTGGTATATATTGATATATATTATTCATATGATACAAATTTTGATAGTTAATTTATTTTTAATATATTTAAGATATTATTATTATTATTATTATATTTAGAGCTTATATTAGCTCTTAATCTAGAATTATTAATGATATTTATACTTCGAATATGCTCTAGAAGTAGTAATTTTGAGAGAAAAGTTTTATGATAAGCTTTGAATTTCTTTCATGTCCTTTTATTATTGAGCAAAGTATTGAGCTCCCAACTAATATCATAAAGCTTGTCCAATTATATTTTCCTCATTCCCCGAAGTAAATGGAATGATATATAATACTGGACATGTGAATAGTGAAATTCACTCAATTAGATTTGATGCATTCCCTGAAGCAAATGCAATAATATATGATATTGGGTGTGGACATGAATAATGAAAAGATATACTTATCACTAATAATATTAGTAAAATCACAGTTGAAGTAATGATCTTAACAATTATGGTGGCCACATAATTAAGTATAAATTTTACCATCAGAAGTAGTATAAATAATGTGGCATGTATTTAATTATGTTCTTATTGTACATCATAATATGAAAAAACAAATTTGAATTTGATAGTCAAAGAATATTTAAAGGCTCCAGAAGAGCAAGTATTACTACATAAAAGAATGAATTTTATGCGTAATGCAGTATTCCAAAAATATTTATAATTGAAATAAATATTGTTGTGGACTAGATGTTTACAAATACAAGTATTTTATTATTTTGCATAATCAATTGGACCATCCCGATCAATAATGACATGAAAAGAAAAATTTAATTCTTATGTGAATATTTATTGAAGAACCAGAAGTTTCTTTAAATTTAATAAATTTTTCATGTTTAGTTTTTTTCTCAAAGTAAATTAATTATTGAACGTCACTAAGAGTTCAAATTCAACTATTTTTATTTTTTGGAATATATAAAAGAAAATTATAGATAAATTTCTTTGGATATATTATGGATGCATCCAAAAGATAGTTACATTAATATTATCAACTTGCAATCTGAAGCTTTGCAAAAATTATTATCAATATGCAACCAGAAGTTTGCATGATTATTTGTGCAAATAATCTGATTAAGAATACAATTTTCAGATTATGCTATTAAGACAATTTAAATTTGAGAATGATGGTGAATTTACACATCAAACCTTTAATGAATATGACATGTGTTAATTGAAATAATTATAAGGCAACCTGTTGTTGCTTTTATTTATACTTAAAATGATTCAGTATAATCATTTATTAAATAATTGCAATTAATTGTAAGGATTATTATAAGAATGAAGCTCCCTATTTTTTTAGAAGGACATGCTATTAAATTTAATATCACTTATTCGCATCAAACTAAATAAGTTATTATAAGTTCTTTCCTTTATAATTAGTTTTGGATCAGGAACCAAATATTACCCATTGAGAAATTTTAAATGTATATCATATGTTCTAATTGCTCCACCACAACGCCTCAAAAAAAGTTGAAAAATATATCGAGTATGAATTTATATCTATTTATCTAAAACTTTCAAAAATAAGAAAGTTATTTATGTCAAATTTGCTAATTGTTATGGATCACGACATTGGGAGGAGAAAATAAGCAGCTAGAAGAATAAATTAGTTGCAAAACAAATTATCATTATTTTATCTTGATCCTCATACAAGGCAGTGTGAATTTAAAGGTTTAAAAGATAATTCATTTGCAAGATATTATAAATTAGTTGCCAGATATATTTACTGATCCAAAAGAAGATATTTAAATCTCATATACTAGCTGCAAAGTGCTCTTTTTATAATTAAAGTCCCTGAAAGACAAACTGTCTATGTTAATAAATCTACAACATGCCAGAAGCATGGTAGATTGATTCCAAAGATGAAAAAAAGGAGAGCAAATATTTAAGATAGTTAAGTTCTAAAAAAATAAAATCTAAAAGAGATTCTAGATATGACTAATAAATTTTTCGACGAAACTCAAGTACCTCAAATGAATGAAAAGTATGAGATCTTTATAAATTATATCATGTTAGGACAAGATGGAACCACATAAAGGAGATATCGACAATATTTATATAATATAGCGCTTGAAATTGTAAAAAACGATGAGGATCTTGAATTTAGTCTATTGCAAATATAGACAAAAAAATTGATTGGCCAAAATAAAATGACACATGTGGTATTTAAATTTACTTGAAAATAAATTTTGAAATTTTATGAGCATCAAGAGATGTCAAGCTGATAGGATACAAATATGTACTCGTGCAAAATTAAAATAGGGTCATGCGATATAATTGTTGCACATATTTTTCAGCAAAAAACTAGCATTTATTATGAGAATAAATATCTCATGTGGTGGATACAATTATAATTTGATATTTAATTAGTCTGACAATTTATGAAAATTCTAAATGTATTTAATGAATTAATAACTGTTTATTTATATGGCTAACTTGATGTAAATATCTCTATTAAAATCCTTGAAGGATTCTAGTTGCTTGAAGTATAAAGTTAAATTCTAGAGAAATTTATTTAATTAATATTATAGAGCTCTATATGTATTAGTGGATAATAATATTCATGAAGTATTGAAAATTCTTGAAGCAATCAAATTGACATCCCAAGAAATATATTCAAGATTTCTATATAGATTCATTTAATTACCTTAACGATGTTTATGATTAAGAAATATTATATTATTTTATGATTATATTCTTTTTATTATTGAAAGCATACTTTTGATATTTACTTTATATACTATAATGAGTAAAGTGATTTCTTGATTAGTTAATATTTGTTTAAAGCATATTTAAATAATACTATTATATGTTCATGAATTTTTATAGAGATATTTAAATATGAATTTTTCATTATTTGGTTTATGAATACTATTGGAACTCCTAAAGAGCTTTTGAAGATTATAAATTCTTTAAGAAAAAAGACATTAAAAATATAAAGTTTTGTCATGGCCTGAAGATCGAGCATTTCATTAATGAAAATTTTCTTATGAATCTAGATATATGACTAAGTTATTTAAATGATTTTATGTGGATAATAGTAGGGTTACTTGACAAGAAGATGACAATTTTTCACTTTGAGAAAATTATGAAGAACTTTTGATCTTGAAGTACCATATCTTAGTGCAATAAGGACGCTCATGTATTTTGCTACTCATACTTGACTTGATTTTTAACAATTTTATTAGCAATATATAGTTTTTCCTAGATATAAAGAAATTAAATGGAGTTAAACATATATTTTGATATTTCAATAGCACGTATATGTGAGTTATAATATAACATGTCAAAATCAATTTGGATTAGCTATGAAAATGAAAGTTACTTATGAAATCAATATTATGTTAGATAATAGTTGAGTTGTTCATTTACATGTGGAGGTACAATTATTTCATAGCATTTAAGGGATAAAGCATTGTTGCCACTTCATTTAACCATGCAGATATTTTAGCAACTCATGAAGAATAATAAGAATCTATTTGTTCATAGTACGTGCAGTCTACTTCTCTAGAAAAAAAGAAATTCCTATAATATTACATAGAGATAATATTTTGTACATTCATATCCCTTGAAGGAATGATGTATTTAAGAAAACAAGAAGATCATTTTTATAAAAATTCTTCTTCATTCATGATCTACAAAAGAATGATAATTTTGAAGTTCAACCACTCAAGCGACGATATTGTTGATTTGCTCATTAACATGCTTTCTATTTCTACAAGTTTTCCACCATAAATTTTGAAGAATTGAGGTATAAAATTGGACTACACAAGCTCAAAGATTTTAAAATTTATCTTTATGAGGAAGAGTAAATACGCACTGTACTCTTTTTTCTTTTAACTAAGATTTTTTTAGTAAAGATTTTAGATGAGGCAGTATTTTCAACATATATTTAAAAAAAGAATAATGTATTTTTTTTCTTTCATTAAGGTTTTTTTCTATAGGTTTTTTTTCTTTGTAAGATTTTAACGAGAAGAATGGATATCCAATGGAGAGTGCAATGAAATAAGTGGATCTCCTATATAGGACAGAAGCCTGTATTATTAATTATTTTGGACTCTATCTTTCTGATTTGTGTAGAACTCTATTAGGGTTCCACTTATGTAATTATATATATGTGACTTCTAATGAATAATAGATACGCTCTTCTTCCATATTTTTTTCTCTATTCCTTCTCTTTATTCTTTCTCTAATTGTCTATTATTTTATAACAAAGCGATAATAGAAGACATGAGCGGCAGTTGGAAAAAAGGAGAGCACTCTTGAAGCAGTTGTTCACATACAAAAAATGAAAACTAAAGGAGCCAATGGAGATAATGTGCATCAGTGGATCTTTTGGTAACTGTCTGTGGAGCCTATAAAAAGAGCAAGGGAACAACGAAGAGAAGCCGAACCAAATCCCTAACAAAATTCTTTGATGAAATTCAACAAATCAAATCAAACTCTCCAACGAGTCATGCAATTTAATTTTCAAAGTTTTGTTTATTCCATCTTCCACTTGAGTTTTGAGAGGAACCATTATGACTCAAAAAATTTATTCTGTTATTGACAAAGAAACTGCTATCGGGTCTTTGGATTCGAATGGAGGACCTATAAGAGTCGCATTCAAAGCCTTGAAAGGGGGGCATCTCCTTATAAGGAAGGAGAAATCAACTCTCTTGCTCAAAATCCCCCACAAGTTGTACTTACCTCTTATAACCTTAATAAATGTCAAGGTAAAATAACTTCTATTTCGAGTGATGTCTCTGATTCTTTTGATGTGAAAGTGGTGTTAAAAGAATAGAGGCAAATGATGACCAAATTACTGCAAACTATGAATGTCTTCATGAAGAAGGTCGCTAGAAAGAAGATGGATGTTATAGACTCACCAATCAATCAATCTCCACCTAGCAACTCTTCTGCTAAGGAGGAGAATGAATCTTCATCTAAGTATACCAAAGAACTCAGTGGCCAATCGCCTCAAAGTCCTTTAGGGGGCATTGATAGTTGTTGTACTTTTACTTTAAAGAGGTATCAACCACCACATTGAAGAGAGGTGTTGGTGCACCATCCATCAAAGGCACCACTTTAGACAGGCTGCCCCACTGGCAAGCCTACGGTGACTCCTAACATTGCTTTTAGGACCACTAATCATATGACTCACCCAAGTGTTTATGAGACTGAGGCTTCTTATGCTCCTCAGTTATTGACAGGCAGAGGAGGAAGCCAAGGAACTAGAGGGGTTACCTTCAATACAACTCCCCATAATACATACACTAGTGTCATTATGGTTCCTTAAGCAGCAGGTAATCTTATTCTTGAAATTCTCCAAGTAACCATGGATGTTCTGAAGGATCTTGTGCAGGAGTTGTATGGGCTTGGCCTCAGATAGGTTGGCCGCCCAAAGTTTATGGAGACTTGTTTAGAAACTATTGACAAAGAATGCTTATACCTAGGGTACAAAATTTTAGACTTCACATTGCTTTCTGGAGAAGATGGACAATTGACCGTGGATCATGTAGCCAAATTCACCATCCGATGTGGTGATACCTTTTGGTTGTGATGTTACAGGAATAATCTTGCCACTAGAGTTCTAGAAGTTTCCAAGGGAGATATATGTACCTCGGGAGGAACTAGATTCTAACAAATTGGAGATATGAGTGGAGCGACTATTCAATGTTCCAAGCTTGGAGAACCAAAATAAGTAGTACTTGAGAAGCCTGGAAAAAGAATGACTCAACATATCAGGCCATTATATATAAATGCACACATTGATGGGAAACCCATTTCAAGAGTTCTTGTAGACAACAGATCGACGTTGAATACAATGTCATTCAAAACACTTTTAGTTATCGAGAGGATATAGAAAGATCTTATAGCAACCAATATTTTAGTGTCAGCTTTTACTAGTGATGTGTCAAAAGTTATGAGAGTACTACTGGTAGAGACCACTGTTCGTAGTAAGACGTCTTTATCAGCTTTCTTTACTATTAGGTCCATTGCTAGTTGTAATATGTTATTGGGAACAGATTGGATTCATGCCAACTAGTGTGTGTCGTCCTCTTTGCACCAATTTCTGTTGTTTTGTTAGAGGTAATGATGTGAAAGTTGTTTGGGTGGATTCTAAACCTTTTCAAACTAACTCCAATGCCCTAACAGCATAGTTATATGATGTGGATTTCAGTCTCATCCATTGTATCAGAAGTGAGTGGACTCGAAGGGAGGTAGTGGAAGTTAAAGTAATGGAAGTGGAAGAAGATTTTTCTTCTGAGGAAGGTGGTGCCTTGAATCAATTTGAGTATATAATTACTAAAGTTTCAGAAAACACTACCTCATCTCCTGATAGCTCATCAGATGTTTCTGAAGTCAGTTCAACACTGTCATTAGCCATCATGCCTTATAAAGGCTGAGGTGTCACGCCCGACTCCAACCACTAGAGGAACAATTTTTCACTTTGGATAAAGCTAATTCCATCCCATACTGGATTGGCAAGACTTGCACAGTTTTGTCCTATAGGTGAAATAGGAAACTTCTTAGGAGGTTATCCATCATAGGATTTTTATTAATAAAGCACATTTAACCCTGGAGTTCTTCCAACTTTCTAAGCCATTTCACTAAAAGGCGCTTCTAATGATTAGTTTCCCTTTTCGATATGTGATCTAATTCATTGCTATGTCATCTATTCTACCACCCATAGCTAGTCTGCCATTCTAGAAGCTAGTAAGGAGCTTTGCTATACCCACCCTTTTAAGATTGCTTCGTTGGGTCGGAATGTCACACGAGGTGGGAGCCTAAGGTGATAGAGCTTCATGATTAAGAAAACATATTCTAATAAGGAGATGGTAGCAACTATAGCTGCTATCTCCAGAGCTTATTTATAACAACTATTTTGTAATTTAGCTATGGAAGAGTTGTAGGAAATTGATGGGGTTGAGGTAATCTTTAAGGAAGAATCGATAGATGATTTTAGGGAAGAGATCCAATTGCAAGAGCTTAGCCCGACACCACTAAAGTTGGATGACATTCTTATAGGAGTCTAGGATCCTTTAGAAGGAATTAACCTTGGCGCTCCTGAGGATCCAAGATTAACATATGTTAGCAGTTTCTTGAAACTTGAGCTGAAACAAAAGATCACAGTTGCTTATACTCATAATGTCCTAAAGGAAACACCTATTGGCTATTAAGTAATACATGAGAGCCACAAAATAGAAATGCCAATTATCATTACCTCAAGTTGTACTATTCTACCAAGTGAGAAATGAAGGATCATTAGCAATGAATGTAGTGGGGTTGATCCCACGGCCTAATTAAGAAAGGTTACTTATAGCAAACAACCCAACAATTATAGATAGGTGACATAGGTGATCTTATGGCAATCATGAATAAAGTAAACAGGCCTACTGGCCGTTTCTTTCATAAAGGTGTAAAGGCCAATTCACAGCTTTAAATACATTCATACAAATCCTAAAAAAAAAAATTAAAAAAAAGGTCAATAGAGGTTCATTTCTTGAAATTGGTGCTACGAAATAGCAAAGGAGTGCATCTCATGGCTTTCTATCTAAGCTTGTACTTGAGAAGGAGAAAGTAAATCACTTAGAAAAAAGAAGTAAATCTTAAGTAATGGATTCTCGATCTCAATTATAACAACAGATAAAATTCAACGAGGAGCCTTTTAAAAAATATAAGTAGGTGGATCCAACGAAGATAAGTAGGTGCGATAATGAACATACCTGTGGAAAAGATATAGATGAAACATCTGAATTTTAATTATTGAGAAGAGGAAACTTTGACGTATGAGCCAAGAGCCTTAATTTGAAAAATATATTTAGAAACAACTGATAGAGAGGATGTTGAACCAATTGCAAATGTCCCTTAAGAGAACCTGGCAAAAAGAAAGCGTGCAAAGTTTAATGGAGAAACTTACTTGAGGAGTCAGTGCATTAGCGAGGGCACTATCTAAGGAGTTAGTAAATGAAGCAGTGGAATCTGTCACTGAAAAATCAAAGGTATGTAATTGATATTCTATTCCAGAGGAATTAGTTCTTTCCCTTAATCAAAGTAGGAAAATATTTTCATTGATACCAAAATTTAAAAAAGTAATTGCCTGTGGAATTGGTATCCAAAACTTGGTGCCTCTGAATAATTTTTTATTCGTTACATGGTTATAATTCTTCAAAAATTTGCCAAACACAGTATAAATGCTCAGCTCTTTAATTCTCAAATTAACTGGCACCCAAAAAGACAAGCTTTTTCTATATATATATGTATATATTATTTTTAAAAGAAAAAAGAATAAAGAAAGCAATCGAAAAAGAAAAGTAACAAAAGGAGCAACTGTAGTTGTCATATATGTATATGAAGAAAGATGGACGTTGTGGGTGTCGTACAAATGTGAAAGTAAGAATGGCCAAAAGAATTTACAATCAAAATTGAAAAACAGCCAATTGAATTGAAAGGGACAAAATTTTTTGCTAGAGAAGAAGTTAACGATGAATGTTGCAACTATACAAACGTGAAAGAAAATGAATGTAGTGTTAAGGTTTCTTGTTTATTTTGTTATGATTGTATTTTTAATTTTGAACTTTTAATTATAAACGGATTAGGTATAGGATATTCAAAATGGGCATGACCTATCAAGCCAATTTAATATGGGGGACAATTGTCGAATCCATTTTGTGATTTTTTAGATTTGGATTTTGTATTTTGGGTTTGGGTTTGAATTTCCAATTAATTAGGACCCAATTGATATTATTTTATATAATTAATTAATTAATTAAAAAAGAAAGGGATAATAAAAGACGTAAGCAGCAGTTGGAAAAAAAATGAGAGCACTCTCCAAGCAATTGTTTACATTCAAAAAGTGGAAACCAAATGAGCCAATGTGGACAACATGCACCAATGGATCTTTTAATAACTGTTTGTGGAGCCTATAAAAAGAGCAAGGGCATAACGACGAGAAGCTGAACTAAATCTCCAACTAAATTCTTCGACGAATTCAACAAATCAAATCAAACTCTCCAATAAGTTAAATAATTTAATTTTCAAGCATTGTCTTTATTTTACCAAAGTATTGTTATAATACCCTGAAATTTTTATTTCGAAACATTCTCATTTAAATTTAAATTGTAAATTATTAGCCAATAATATTACGCCACGTAATATTATGGGGATTGAAAATCATTTTTGGTTCGCCCGAAAATTTATTGAATAACCGTTAATTGAATAAA
>CANUEX010082995.1:0-20597 GCA_948099535.1 Jatropha multifida | reverse complement strand
ATGCGAAGACCGGAGAGGTAGCATCAGAGTAGAATTATTAATTTTCGATAGGATATGTTTATTAGGTGAATAATGACATGTATGAATTTATTATAACAAATTTTGAGGTTGTAAATATTGTAATTATAACTAATGAAATCGATGGCGATTAAGTATTATTATTTGATTTCATGAAAAGTGTATGAACGATGGTATATATTTTCTTGAATGATTAATTATATAATAAGATGACTTAACATTATATTTTTAGAAGTGCTGTGCGACTTGGTATAATAATTTGGAGTTGAGGTTTGCAGGATTGAACATTGGAAGTGCTTTGTTTTCTTTGTGTGGCAAGTCGATTTTTAGAGGAAACTCTTGCAAATTTTTTTGTAGGAATTTTCCTATGTTTTTATTGATAAAAAAAAACAATTTTTATCAAAATATTACTTGTTTCCTTATGGAAACTAAGCTACTTCTAATGTATATTTCAGGTTCATCAGGTATAATACGTTGATGCTCCGGCACCGAATGTGGCATCCGTCGTTTGGTTCTTCAGGATTAGGCGACGGGTGTTACAGTGCACCACTTAGCACGACTATGGTGCGCCAATGAGGATGGCTTGGGTGCCATGGGGGACTTTAATTCTGAAATGCTCCACTTGGAGAGGCACCTGCGAAAGCAACATTTGCTAACAGAAAAACAAGCCTTTTGCCCAATGGTTAGAGTTAGAAATTATGTGATTAGGCCCTATCAGCATGCACGTGTGAAACATATTTTGTGTAAAAATGCATGAATTTACGTGAATTCTTAAATTTATGTGAATTTGCGTGAATTCATGTGTGTTTGTGTGAGTTTGTGCGAGTTTCTCTTTTTTGTGTGTTTTTGTGTGAATTTATTAAAAATCATGTTGTGGCATGTAAAATGATGCAATTTACCTATTGCCAGCGATTTATTGCTCCTGCTTAAACAGCGAGCTGTTGATGGGTTGTCGGCTAAGCTGGAGAGTTGCTCGCAGCAAGGTGAAAGTGATTTCATTTGTCACTTTCCACCTAACTCGCTAACCTTTTTTTTAAAGCTCTTTATTTCTCTTTTTCCCTCTTTCTCTCAATTAAGGCTTATGGCTGTCGAAAACGTTGCAGACTAGCTTCCTAATGATGTGATCATTGCAAGAGTTTATTCCTAACACAGGGACTTTGATCAGCCTACGGCACAATTTACCAGCCACCTTTGCTAGGGCACATTTGAAGTACTTTGAAACTTTTTTCTTGCTTTTTTTTGCATTATTAATAGTAGAAACATCATACATTAGGTTAGAAATAAAAAACTAGGTAGAAATTTACCTTTTTGAGCATTTTTAGGCATTCTTGGGTTACGGTGTGTGCCATTTCCTAGTTATTTGGCTACTCTGCAGTGTTGTGGAGTGCTTTATAGCATAGTGTTGCACGCCACTTGAGTAGTGCCTTGCACCACAGTAGTTGTGGAACACATTTTTTTATCATTTTTCATCATTTTCCTTGCTTACCTGCATTGAAACATAAAATTCATGTGCCTTTGCACTTTATTTGTATACTTACAATGGTTTAGTTTATAAAATAGTGCAAAGCACAGGAAATCCAAATGCCTACGCAGCTGGTGAGTGGTTTGACCAGCTGCCTATGTGAGTCTAAGATCGTATCTGGGAGGTAAGCTTTGGTCATTTCATCGACACTCTTCCTCGGGTGCAAAGGCGAACTTTGCCTTTCAATATTTTTGTCGCTCATGGAGCGATGGATGGACACTACTCATCGAGCTGATGATTATGCTAGTTGACTTTGTTGTCATCACCGAGCTTTTTTTTATGACCGAATGAGGACATTAAATCGACTAGGTCTGTGGCCGAACCTCTGAGTTGCTATCAAGGTGAAGCCCACTATTTCAAATAAGAGAATCTGTTATGAGAGTATCCTTGCTCATTATCAGGATATGGCCCAGATCACATGGTGAAGCTATACATGGATGAGGTAGCACGAGCTTATCTTTTCTATCTGCTATTGACTACCTTATTCACTAATCATAGTAACAATGCAGATTTGGCATTACTGCCACCTCTATAGGATCTATATATGATGAGACAATTTATCTCTTTTATCTGTTGTCAACTACCTTATTCACTAATCATAGTAATGATGCAGATTTGGCATTGCTGCCACCTCTACAGGATCTAGATGCGATGAGGCAATTTAACTAGGAAGCTGCTGCCCTATCGTATTTGTACTATGGAATGGACTTGTGCATCCATGGAGCGAACCTGAAGGTCAGCTATAGGCACATTATTGAGGCATCAAATCACGTCTTCTTTTTATGCTTTCACTTATTTACTGATTTTTGCTTTATTTTGATATAGATCTGGGCGTGTGAGTAGGGGGTGAGCAATTAACGGATTTAACAAAAAATACAAATCAAACTGAGTAATTTGGTTTGGTTTGATTGTCAATAAATTAATTTTGGTTTGGATCGAATAATTATAAATATCAATTTGGTTTTCGGTTATGGTGCAGTTATTCTGAAAAAAATTTTGGTTAATCCAAATTAATCAAATTAATACTCAAGATATATATTTGTTTTATCTCAGATTTTTTTGTCAAAACGTTGCATTTTTACCCTATATTAAAATAAAATCAAGAGTGCAAACTATATTTATATAATTTTTATGATAGTGACAACAATATTACGTAACTTTTGACAAAAAAATGTCATGTTTAATTGGTTATTAATTGTAATTTTATAATTGAAAGTTTAATGAATTCTTCTTTTAAGTTCATTATATTAATTGTTATTTAGATAATTGGATTTAGATATGACTGACTTTGAAATTTCTATTTGGACACTTGTGACTTGTTTGATAAATTAATTAATTTTATTATTTATTTATTTTATAATAATTGTTTATAAATTTATAAGCATATGTATATAATTGTTTTAAGAATGCAAACTGCAAATTTGGCGACATCAACACATATATTGAAAAATGTTAGATTTGAAAATTTTTTCATAATCGATTTGGATTAACCAACTGAAAATACTAATTCGGTTATTCAGACGATTGTAGTTTTTTATAATAAAATTGCATATTATTTGGTTCTATTATTTATAGCTTTATATTAATATGGTTTGGATTGGATATGGATTTATAAAATTCAATTATATTTAGATTGAGTTATTCGGTTTGGATTGGTTCAAATTAACTGAATACTCACTCTTACTTGTCTTGTAACGCCCTTACTCCAACCACTAGAAGAATTGTCCGCTTTGGATCAAGCCGGATCCATCCCATACTAGATCAGCAAGATCCGCACGGTTTTGTCCTGCAGGTGAAATCCCATCCTAGGATTTCTGTCAAGCGAGCACGCTTAACTCTAGAGTTCTTCCAACTCTCTAGCCATTCCACCAAAAGGCAGTTCTGATGATTAGTTACCCCCTTCTTGATATATGATCTAATTCATTCCTGTGTCTTGCATTCCACTACCCTAGCTAGTCTGCCATTCTAGAAGCTCGCCAGGAGCCCTGCTCTACCTGCCCTTTTAGGATTGCTTTGCTGGGTCGAGATGTCACATGTCTACTTAGACTCGATGATATTTTTCTACAACCGCAAGGTAAGTATTTCTTACTTGTGTGTCTACTTTACACTTTGACAACATTTTACTTAAAAAGCCAAATATCATCAAAGTGGGAGCAAATTATTGACGCTTAATTTTTTTCCCTAATGAAATGACTTAGTGATGATAACATTTTTTTTATAATAAAATGAGTTTTAGACATGCGATGAAATTGATTCTTGGACTAATAATCTAAGTTTAAGAAATGTGATCCGTCGAACCATTTTCATGTTTTGAAGTTTTCAGGAGTTTCGCACCAAAATAGGACCTAAGAAGCATCTCAAGTGCGCTCGTAATGTGTCCCAATGTACTATCTCAATTTACGTGCCTTCAGAACTAATTTCTTGAAAATTTGGCCCCGCACATTTAGAGCCCATCAGTGGCCTGGGCCATGTAGGCCTAAAATTAGGGCCACCTAAGCACCTCTTTTGCTTATAAATAGACCAAGGGTCTAGGCATTTGGGGAGGAGAATTGTAACAAAACTGTTGCATTTTCATTTCTCAAACCTATAAATCTAGATCTAAATTTATAATAAGTTTTATAGATTTATTTTGAGAGGGAGTCCATTTTTGATCAAAATTTTAGTAGGTTTTATAATCAATCCTTCTCTGAAATACTAATCAATCAACTAGATCTCGGATCATTATTCAAGGAGCAAGATTATTGGGTCTTCATTGTCATCATCAAACCGATCTTGGGTTTTCCTTCAAAGTAAGGTAAATCTAAGAGCCTAACTTCATTTCCCTCATCTTTTTCTTTTCTTTGGTGATCAAATCACCTATTCTTCATTGATTGTGAGGGAAACTCATGATCAACCAAGTAGCTCTGCCTGCGTTAGTAGTGGCGCCATGCCACTAATCCATGGTGCCACGCCACACATAGTGGCGCACACCACTACTAATAAGCCAAACAACCCTGTGATAATTTTTTGGGTTTTCTGATCACAGCAAGGCCCGCATGCCACTTCTAATGTCACATGAGTCTTCATTTCTGAATATCAAAAACATTTAATCAATAAACCAATCATGATTTCAGGATCCATTCAGGTTAAGCTTTAAGCATCTTTGCTTTTGTTGCATATAAGACTCATCTTAACCCGAATAAACAAATAAAAATAAAAAATAGGTGGTGATAGTCATATTTGTTCATCGTCCATAATGAACATCAAAGTCTTGAACCTAAATCTTGTATTAACTTTTAATTAATGTCTTCTAATTTACTGTCCTTTAATTTTATGCACTTTAAATTCCTTCTATTTACATTTTTAAGCACTTTACTCTTATGCTTCTTATTTATTATTGTGCTAACTCCCTTAACTTTTGATTTGATCATTTAATCAATCTAACACTTGGATTTCCATTGTGATAATTGATATGATTGAATATTGTGATTAATGTTCTTTGAATGTTAACATTTACTTATATTTTGTTTTTTATCCATTTAATGCTTTTGTATTTATGGGCATTATGTAAAGGGTTCATAATAAATTCTATTAATTGCTTTGTGTGATAATTTATTGGTTTGGAAAATATTATGGGATCAAGGGTAGATTGTAAGATTAGATCATTGGATTGTAACTCCTTTCTCCTCCCATTTCTTTGGATGATATTGAGTTTCATGCTTTGATCAATTATTAATGTTCATGATTGCCATATTTTAAAATTCACTAAAAATCAATTTATCATCTCAATTAAAGTTAATTATAATATTAAAATTGTGAATGAATAGATAAACAATGGAGGTTGGTTTCTCTGTGGGCGGTCCGGGTGCTTTAAATCTTCCTGTGACCATACCTAACTTTCTTACCTAGACTGTGGTTGAGCATATGGCCACGGGAAGTTACATAATTTTAAGAAAAGAAAATATTGTCCTTACCAATGCAAGGACCACTTTTCCAAAAAATCCATTTTCAAAATAAAGTCGCCTACCTAAAGATATTAAATGAATTTAGTAGAGAAAACTGATTTTGATAAATATAATAAATCAAAACTTGCTTTCCCCTATCTCCAAATCTTTAGGAATACATGTACTTGAGCCTATTTTACTTGTTAAGTGGTAATTCTACCTTAAATGATGATCTTAAATATATGGTCAAGTGTTATAAGACATATTTTGCCTAAACCTTTGAAAGGCAACTTTTCATATGACTAAAGTCATAAGGATTTTTGGGAAAATAAGTACACACATGCTTTGAGTATGATGATGTTTCTTTAAATATATGAAATGTTTTTAATGGGTTGAATGTGCATTATAAAGCTTTTATGGCTAAAGTCACTTTTATGACATAACTTTTCCCTATGAAATGACAAGTTGTAAATTTTGAGTGGCTAGTTGAGCATATACATGCTTAGTATATATTTTTACTTCTAAGCATATAAATGATGCTTTGAATGAATAATATGTAAATATTTGATTTGTATGGGGAAAGTTGCATTTATGACAAAGTATTTCTCATGGCAAGTTTTAATGAGAAATTTTAATGCTTTAATAGGTTTTAAATGGAGAACCTCATATGATAATGCATAAAGTAAATGAAGTGTTTTATGAGAAATTATATGATTTTAAGAAAAGAAAATGAGTTTTGGGCTCTAAATATGCTTAGTGTGAATTTGATATGTGATTGAGATTTTTTTTTGTTATGAACATGTTCAGCGTAATGATACTACTCTAATTATCTAGATATAGCTATGATCATATGCTTGGCACATGGGTGCCCTTTGTATGAGTGAACGCACTCCATCTGTTCTGATTGGCTTTAAGTCCTTTCTTTTTGTATGGCTATCTATAGCCCTCTATTTTTGAAATTTGATATATTTCATTTTTTGTTAAGTGTACATGAGCCCCACAAGTTCAAAAAGGAAAGAAGTTGATTTATTAAGCTAATACTATATGATATGAGCTTTAATAACTTAAATTTGTTGTTTATAACTTATGCATTTGGATTTATGCTATTCATGTGTCCATTGCTCGATTGGTTTACACCTTATGTCTTTAGTCTATAATTATGAATTCATGTTCTAAATGATGATCTATGATTTGATTTGGAGAAGTTATGGCGTAACATTTTTTATATGACTGTAAGTGAATTATTTACTTATGCATGATTAGTATGCTAAATGAATTTATGATTATGAGTATAAATGTATGATTATGTGAATGATTGTATGTTGTCATCGCAACATTAGATGTTAAGATTTTTGAGCATCACTGAGTTTTATACTTAGCGCGTTAATATTTGTCATACGCAGATTATAGACTCAAGAATACTATTGGAGTCCAAATCATGCTTCAGAGCCAAAGACTTCTTTTAATGGATATTATAGTTTATTTTGTCTCAATTTCTGTATTAGATATGACATGTAAATCTTAAATATTGAAGACAGTATTCAATTAAGAATTCATGTATTAATTGAAGTTCTAGAAGTACATTTATTTATGGTTTAGAATTTTCTATAATATGTATAATTATTTATAATTTAGAAATTTCTATAATATGTATACGTCACATTATGGATTTTAATTAGATATGTTTTATGTAATCATGTAGGATATTATAGAAGGCTTAATGCTAATGATGAGTTGATATTAAAGTATCTTAATCCATACTTGATTATTGGAGTTGATGAATTGTTAAGCTTGGGTTTAGAAGTATTTCTTATTTCACAAGTTGTTAGTTAAATTCAATTGTTAATTAAGTCTAATTTTTAGAGAAGACTCTTGCTGTTTTTCTGCAAATTTTTTTCCAAATTATTTTCTAAATAAGGTAAGTAACAAAGTAATATTTTTAGAATTTGATGCAATTTAATTAATGTTCTCTTTATGTTCTAGACAATAATTGATGGAACCGTCATAATATTAATATATAAACAACTACTAAAATAGATGGCAAGACAAAGTTTTATTATTTATATCCGAAAATTATATATGCGGGTATTTATGTTTTTAATTATATACATATATATTTTGATGAATTAATGATTAATATTAATCCATTAAAAGATTATTAATTTTTCACTTCTAATTTGAAAGTTTGTTTTTAAAAAATTATATATATATATAGTTTAGAAGTAACTATTATTTCCTCAAAGTTCACCAAAAATAGATTCATTATAAAATTTCTAAAAATTCTGTGCCATTCCATCTCACATGTTGGGGTTGGAATTATGCCTAATATATATATATGTTTTTGAATAGTAATGTCTAAAAAAACATGCAATAAGGAAAAAAAAACTATTTCTTATTTCTACAAAATAAATAAAAAGGTAAAAACAACGGCTTTTTTGGTGAAAGACTTATTGAAAAAAATTACAATTTTAGATTTATTGAAAAAATTATAATTTTGTTCCTATAGTTTGCTATAAATAATAACTTTATTATTGTATTTTTAAAAATACAATATGATATCTATAATGTTTAATTCCGTTACATTATTTTATCATTTCATCTAAATTTATTTATTTCTTAGTGAAAATTAGTGCAGAAAATGTTAGTCAGATGAGAAAAAACATAAATTTTCCTCAAAAACACTTTTAAGAGGTATTGTTTAAACATATTAACAATCACATTCACTTTCAACACCACCGTTCATAGTGGTTTTGCCATCTAGGCTCTATAATGGAAATTAGTGAAACGAAAATGGTTGCACAAGGATAGGCCTAAACTTGATTGGTAGCATGAAATGAGTTGATTGCCTCCTTCCTTTGTTAGTTTGGTGGCCGAAATCGGAAAGGCAAAAGAGAGGCACGGTCACTCGACACAGAGAGAGAGAGAAACAAAATTCTCTTAAAAAAAAAGAAAAATCTTCGTTGGTTTTAGTATATGCTGAGGACCAATATTGTCTTTTTTTTTCTATATTTTTAATGGTTAAAATGGAGTAAACTTCAGAAGGATAAACTAATATAATGATGCAAATATTAGAGATATTATAATATATTTTTCAAAATAAGAAGATAAAGTTATTATTTGTAGTAAACTATAAAATTATAATTGTCCTGAACTTATCAGGCTCACTTTTGTCGACTAACGAGCGTCGCAGAGAATAGTAGCCTCCAATCACCCAGCGAATCCGCTGCCACGAAAAATAACTATTTCCTCCCTAAATCCTCATCAACAATCAACAGCAAAGATACTGGATATAGATAACAGCAAGAGCCATTTTCTGGTATATGGGAAGACATGACACTTTCTGCTTTCCCTTCCACATTCCTCTTTAGAATACAATCGCCATCAACGCCTAGGGTTTCCATTTCCCTCCCTTCCTTATCTTCAAAGCTCTGTTTGGTTCCTCCCTCTTTTTGTCCTCCTTCGCTTGCTCTTAAATCGAGTGCGCGAAGGTCCATTTGTCCTTGCTTGCTCTCTTCTCTCAACGCTAACGCAACGGCTCACCTTCTCAAGGAGGAGAAAGAAGTTGTCGCTTCGGCTTCCGGCTGCGAGAAGGAGGAGGAAAAGAAGATGGAACAGCCTAGTCAATCCCGCACTTTTCTGCATGCCAGAACGGAGCAAGGTTTGAAGCTCTTTTATTGAAAACAAACGCCGGAAAATTTTCTTTTATATTCTATTGCTATTCTTTTAGAACAAATATTTGATATGAAATTGATATTCAGCCAACCTGATCCAGCACTGAAAAACAATTCACAAAATTAGAAATTCCATCTAATTGATGCTTAATTTTTTTGGGCTTTAGACGATACGAGGCGCAAGAGATTGTGAGAATTGACTAATCATTCTTTTTTCTTCAAAAATTTCTTGCTCTATGATATGATATATTTTTATTAGTTGATAGGTTACAACTTCACAAATAGAACAACAATGTTATGCTGAGGTTATTAGCACTGTTAGATTTTAACGAAAAATTGAACCAAATTGCCCTAAGTAGAATTTGCTTCGGTTTATTTTAAAATTCGGATTGATTTGGTTGATAATCTCTGTGTTTTTGTTTATTTCAGATTCGTTTGATTTTTCTTACCCAAAAATTAAGAAAAATAAACTGAAATGGACGAAACCAAATTGAAATTGAAAAGGAAGACTGTTTGCAGTTCTCTACTTCTACATTTACTTGATTGCATGATATGTTTAGAGCCTATGGTTTTATATCACTGTTGGAGTGAAGTTCAAAGGATTGTCACGGGTATTATGCTAGGGCCACTGCTTTTGGAATAGCAAATGGTGTCTCTCACAAATTTATAAGAAATTCAAAATGTTACAGTTTTAATGCCTACAATGAAGTTCAGCCATCCATCTTTATTCAGAAACATTACTTGTTTCACTTAACAAATAACTGTTTCTGATAGTACAATGCTTTTTGATAATTTTTTATCGAATACTTTTTCTTGATCGAGAAGTGCTCATTCGGTGGACTCTGACAAAGTACATTGGAAACACAATTTTAAAAGTGTTCCATGTAGCACACATTGAAAGGATTTGCTGGCTTCGTTAATCCTCTACAATTTTTTTATTCCACATGCAATAGATGTTGCATGGTAAGCTACTTTCTCAGTTGCAATTTTTGTGGGATTTTCTCAATTATGAGTGCAGATGCTCTTATATAATTGATGTGGAAACAAAATAGTAATTCTTATAAAAAAGAAAAGTTCAAAATGATACAGGTGCTCCTTTTGCAGTCATCCTCTTATATATTTACATTATTAAGTATTTTCAAATTACATCTTTATGTTTAAAATTTAGGCAGATAAAGGCTAGATATATTGGCAAAAGTTGTGATTGATGAGCCATTTTTGTTGAAAATGGGTGAAAATTCTTAAAAATTGGTAAAGAAAAACTAATGACAAAATTGGTTAGAACTTAACACCCTTCAATGCAATTGGATTTAGAGAACTGTTTTGTAAATAATTAATTTTTGTAAGAGAAACCAAAAGCTCAATAACAAACAAAAGGAACCTAGATGTATGACCTCCTACAAGACTTATGTTTTACATTTATTCTCCGTTTACTGGCTTCATGTGAGCCTTAATAATATTTGTACACACATACACATGGATGGTAAAAACTGATGATAAATGGAATCTTAAATCATATTTTGATCGTAGTTAAATAAAATTTATGTTGCTAATGAATTGCCTCATGGGGCTTTAGGAACTCCGATAGTTGTTCAACCGATGAGTTGTACCTACCATCAATGCTAATTTTGGTATATTTAGGGAGATTAAAAGAACTAACTGAGCAGTCTTTCTGTATTTGGGAAATTAAAAAAAATAGAACTCATGATAACTGTTTGAGTTGGCAAGATTAATATTTGGTGATATTTAGTGACAGGGAAGTAAAAATTGTTAATACTGGTATTGTACTTCAATCAGGAAATTTATTTCTTTTTTTATCATCTATTGGTACAAAAACATATTTATGTGGGATTTGTCTTAAGTTCAAATGCTATTTTTGTTAGTTTAATCGAATGTGAATAAGCACTTATTCTCGCCTGAGGGGTTGCTTTTTTTTTTTTTCGGTCTTTTGTCTTTTCACTGTATATAGGTGTTTTGGCCTTTAATTCAATTATTCTATTCAAATGCGTGTGCTTGCATTCATTTTGTGGAACTTTGTTAGTTCCTAAAAAATTTATCGCTTAATTAAATAATACTTGGATTTAATGACACTTGGATTTTATTGACACATGCATACACAGACAGTATATATTCTATTTTTTCTGGGAGTTGGGAGTGGAAGTTCCAAATGGATCTCTCTTGAATGTGTAAACATAGAAGCAGAAACATGAGAATGAGTAGGCTGGAGATGGACCATGCGATGGCACTCTAATGCCAAACTCAGTATGAACTAGGAAATAAAGTCAAATGAAATCAAGTAAGCATTTTCAGAAATTATTGTTATGTATGCAAATTTCAAGAATTTGACGCACATGATCTTGATTTAATGGCATTTAATTTCACATTCCCCTAATTTCAGTGCTAATGGATATTTATTATGTGACCTTGTTGGGAGTGGGGGAGCAACCATATAAATTATGGGAAAATTAGTGAATTAAAGCCAACCATCATATGATAGATCAAGATCATACATTAGGATGGAATTTTGTTAATAAATACTTTCTATATACAGCAGGTCATTTGTCATTTAGGATTGTTGAGTAATGTTTATTAGGAAGAACTAGGTTTGAGCTCCAAGGCACTAGCATTTTTGCCCATAATGGAACAGCTCTATTTTGAACCTTGGCTAAATATTTGATTATTTAATGATTTTCCTGTCAAATAGTCCTATTGATAAAATATTACATTCTAATGGTTGAAGAAGGCAAGAAATGTCTGGTGTGGAGAACAAGTTTGATGACTCTTTTACGTAAACTGCATTTTTAAACGATGCTAGAAATTGCGGTGCTTTGGGAAAGCCAATATATCTTATTGTTCCCTTTTGATGATTCATTAACGAAATTCTTGGAAATAGAATGACCTGGTTATTTATTTATTTTTCTTTTTTTTTTAAAGGCAGCCCAACATATTATTTTGGATGGCACGTTATAATCTGATAACGTGTTTAGATCCTTTTCTACACATAAAAGATGAAAGGAAAAAGGGGACCAAAAGAAGAATGCATTCAATTGACAATGGTAGGAGAGATTAAAAAACCAGTATATTTTGTGATTCAGGTTGTCTATTAGGCTTCTAGTTGAACTGCAACTTTGATAAGTTTTGTGAATTGATGGGTGATGGATTAGACTTCACATTTAAGAAAGTTCTTTTATTATCTTAGAATGAAGGGAAGAAAATTGAATAGAAGAAAATATGGATGTACAATGAGAATGTTTATAGAGGCCAAGCCAACTGATTTTGCTATCTTGAACATAGCTGCCTTGCTGTCAGCATATGTGGTTGTGAATTGAGATTTTAAATTTGGCTATGGTTTAATGTATTGTTTCACTCTCAACTTTAAGTTTTGTTGCAATTTCACTCTAATTTGACCTTTATATCAATTTTACTCTCAACTTTAACCTTTTATTGCAATTTCATTCCAATTTGACCTTTATATAAATTTTATCCTGAACTTTGACCTTTTATTGTGGTAGCATCTTAAATTATAATTAGGACTTAAACTGTAAATAAAAAATAGGTTCATTCTCAACGTTGTTCTTAGATTAATTTAATACATTTGTGTGAATGAGAAAGTTTGGATTAATAATAAAGACAATCTCTATCATTTTAATATTTTTAAGTTTTTTCTTTTATTGATAACAAGTGATATTTAAAAATTAATTATTTGATACATGAACTTTTTTTTTTTAAAAAAAATTAGAATATAATTTTTATTATGGTTGATTTAATATAAATTTTAAAATAATTACAAAATCTAAAACAAAACTATTATCAATTTATTCGACTCATTACAAATTGTAACGTTATTTTATCAAAATAGGATATAAGAAACAACTATTATCAATTTATTCGATTCATTACAAATTGTGACGTCATTTTATCAAAATAGGATATAAGATACAACTATATTCTAATTTTTTTTTAAAAAAAAGCATTTATGTATGAAAATATTAATTTTGAATATTATCTATTATCAATTAAAGAAATAATTTAAAAATATTAAAAGTAACAACTGTTTACTATTAACTCAAACTGCTTGACTCACACAAATGTATTAAGTTAATCTAAATCCAAGGTTAAGAGTAAACATATTTTTTATTTATAATTTAAATCCTAATTATAATTTAGGATGCTATTGTAATAAAATGTCAAAGTTCAGGGTGAAATTTGTATAATGGTTAACTCGGAGTGAAATTGCAACAAAATTTTAAAGTTTGGGGTGAAATTGACATAAAAATCAAATCAGAGTGAAATTGCAATTAAACTTAAAATTGAGGGTGAAACAATATATTAGACCTTTAGCTATTGAGGCAAACTTTGAAAGAGAAATCAACCAATTTCAGCAAGCCTGCTTATAGTTGGAATATCTTTGTGTATAAATATGCAATCTAGGAAAAAGGATTTTATGAGATATTTTACCAGAGAGGACTAAATATAATGTTGGTTTCTGTGTTTTCAATTTTTGTCCTTCTTCTATTTAATATTTTAACTTTATTTTTTATTCGTCAAGTGGTTGAATTTTTTTTTCTTTTTTTTTTTTCAATAAGATGCATTTGGCTGGAATTTCAAACTATTTTACCCTTCCACTTCACTTCTTTTTTCTTTTTTTTTTTCCGGATTGTCATTTTCATCTTTCTATTTCATTCTCTCTTATTTTTATAGAATATTTTAGGAATATGTAAGCCAATTAGAAGGAAAATTGATTTTTTTTTAAAAAGAGAAGAGAGATCAAATTAAAAAAAAAAGAAAAATAACATATAAATGAAGTGGGTGTTTTAATGTGACATCATTGGTAAGTAAAATTGCCTATTGTGATGTTCTAGTCAGATAATCCAGCTAAAGGCACTCATTGAAAATTATTCATCTGCACACACGCACACATATTTAAGTTATAGATACCAACTATATGATTATCTATACCTAATAATCAATTTGGTTGTGGAGTTTGCACTGATTTTCAATGTGGTGGTGCTTATGTGTTTTTTAGGTGAAACATGATCACTTTTAGCATTCAATCAGTTATTGATTTATGTTTTAATTTTGAGTAACATGTCTGTAGCGTGCATGTGATTCCTGAATTATAAAGTTAGTTTCGGCGCATTATGATAGTTAAGCAAGTTTAGAATCTTTTTATATGTTAGAGTTTGAGTGTTGCTTTCTTGAAGGTTTTTGTCTTTGCACTATTTCTATATAACCAATAGTGTTCAGTATTATTTTTAATAGCTTCTATTTGGAATTACTAATTCAAGAAGAAAATAGCACTTTAATAATCCTTTTATAAACAATTCAGGCAGCGGTGTAGCTCTGTTGACTTTCGGTTTGAATGTTGATGTTTGTGTTTAGAGGTTTCTTTACTTATTCTTCTCTGTTTTTCTTTGGTTTTTCAAGCTAATTCTTCCACAGTACTACTGTTTTATTTTGAATGTAGATCCCTTTTTTACCATACTGCATTTTTGCAAACTTTTTACTGATAATATCAATCTCTGGCATTCTTGATTTACGAGCTTTAGCTTCTTACCTGCATTTTCCCATTTAGAGCAAATGGTTCTAACTGTTCAAAGCTGATAGTTATATAGACCATGGGTTAATTTTAAAAGTATAGGATCTAATCAATCCTTGAACCATTTGATGAATGTGTTAACATATAGGCCCAATTATGCTTTGGGAAGAGCTTCTCTGTCCTTGTAATAAAATATTTGATATTTTGGTGCTATCATTTAACAATCTCTTATTTCCTGAGTGTGCTAAAACAAAATAAATGTAAAATTGGAATGTGCATTAGTGGTCTAGACAACCTCTTAGGTGGAATTTTGAGACTGATATACAAATCCTATAATGGTTCTTTTCCTCTATGCTTGATGTCCTTATCCATCCTTGAATTAAAATCATAACTCATGGGCAACTTCATTGAGAAATTTGGTGGTAACTTCATAAGTTATCATTGGTTGTATAAAAGATATAGGAACGATACTATGCATCCTGAAGTTTGTTATTTCATTAGTGACAGATTCAAGATAAATAAAAACCTCCGTAATACAGGCAGCATATTTGAAGAAATAAAGGCCTTGAATTTGAGATATTGGTGGAGGGCATTATTGACAAGGCACGCCAAGTTTAGTACTGAAGTCTAGAAAACCAATAGTTCAGCATAGTTAATGCAGAAATGTGTTTTTAAAAAATAAACTGTTATGGACAGGAAATGAATGTCAAAGAAAATAAGAAAGTCAAAGTAAATGCCAATTGCACACGGGCAAGAGAAGTGAAAATTTGAGTCTGAATGAAGTACAGTCAAGGATGGGAGAAGAATTATATGCAATGCAGCTTGTGTCAAAGATTGAGTTTAAGCATATCCACCATTTTCAAGTTGTAGAAAACATTTAACTCTTGTCTATGAGTCTTTGTTGGGTTGACTTAGAGGATGTGTACTAGTTTTGAAGTCCTTTTCTTAAAGGTATAGCAGTTTAAGTCTATACAAACGTAGGAATATAATATTTTCAATCCACTTTTGTTATTGAATAAAAACCAGCACATGCTACTTCAAGTTGTGTATGTAATTCAACCCACACTGGAGGAAGTTTAAGTGCACACCCTAAGTGCTTATAATTTTATTTTTGCAGTTCATTGATGTTGTTTATTACTTACTACTCATGGGTGCTGTTCTGAAGTGCTATTTGTCAATATCAATTACACCGCACTCTGCACAATGCTCTCTACAAACAGCCCCTAAACACATAACCTTCTCTTTTATGTTCTCTTTGCCTTTTAACCTATTCTCATATAAAAATTGTTCAGCTAAACATCTACCCACCCTAGCCTCCTCATAATCCCAAGTTCCAGCTTTAATATCGAGCCTTCCAATCAGTCCTGCATAAGTAATTGTTCATGTATTTATGGATTCTTCTAGTAGTGTGGTAGAAGTGAGCATTATTCGGTTCAAACCTAAAAGATCAACCAAACCTATTTGGTTCAGTTTTAATTTTTAGTAAATTTTGGTTCGGCTCGGTGAAACACCAATGACTGAACTGAAAGTTGTTCGAAAAAAAAAAAAAGAAATCATAACTGTATATATTTATAAATTTTTGTCTAAATATATATTTGACGTATATTTTTATCATATTATTTATATTCTTAAAAGTTTGGTTGGTTTGGTTCAGTTCTTTATACATTGCAGTTCAGTTAGTGTTGAAAATCAAGGCCTTGCCATTACATTAGAAGCTGTCTTAAAATGAAGTTTTAGGAAGTAGTTGCTTGTAAGTTGCATTGAGATGTTATGATTACTGCTTTTTGTGGTTTCCGTGAAGCTATGAAAATAAAAGCTTACTAGGGATTAAGGTTAAATGGTTGAAAATCAAGGCCTGGCTGGCAGAAAAAATGGCTTAGAGAATGAGCAAGTAGCAAATTAAATTAAATAAATCTAGAAAAGAAAACTAAAATAAGAAACAAATGAATTTTTTTCATTATTCATCAAGAGACTTTCTTGCTAATCTATGCACAATTTCTTGTTTTAGTTTGAAACTAATGCGGACGATAGGCTTTCTTATGTTGAATATACTTGTGCAGATTTGCTGTCTGGAATTAGAAAAGAAGCAGAAGCAGGGAGGTTGCCTTCAAATGTTGCAGCAGGGATGGAAGAATTGTATCAGAATTATAGAAATGCAGTAAATATTTATACTTAAAACTCATCTTTTAATGGATAATTCTTGTATGTTCTGGTATGATTTCTGTTCTTGCATGATAATATTATATGTCATATAGACAAAAGGCCAATAACATGTCTTTAACCGTGTTGTTTGATGGGGAGTATATACAGTTCATTAATGCATCAAGTGAGTTGGTTGTTAGTGGCCCATTTTGAGTCATAGAATCAGTGGTCCATTTCGTTGCTGAGTTTAGGTTTGCTTGTCATTTGAAATTCTGTTTGAAGGAGTTGCTTACAAGTGGAAGTAGTTGCAAAGAGTTTGTACGTGCTAATGTATATTCTGTAACTATATTGAATGGGAAGGCATAATTGAAATCCCAATTGGATTGTTTTGTTTGTTACAACCCAACACTGGAACTTTTCTTGGCTCTTTTGATATGCTTGGTCTTTTGACCTTGTCACCCTTTATTGACAGCTATACAATTTTGAAACTTGTTTCTGTTATCAATTGCAATTTGTTTCTTAAAGTTGTTTTTTTTATAAATTCATTAAAACATGGGCAAATAATATCAAAGTCATAATAGAACGAAATTCACCACTGGTTGTGGTGTATTAACAACTGGAAAATTATTAAACATATACTGGGAAATGTTGATGGCTGATTTTTGTTCCTTGTTCATATTTGGCTAATCTCCCACTGTCATGGACTTGTGTATATTTAGATAATGAAATTTTAAGCACAAATCCATCTCAAATATCTTGCCTTGATAGAAAGTAACAAGTTATCATTTGCATCAACCTTTCTTGTTCAGTATTCAGTTGGTTTAATAAATGTAAGTCCTGGTGATTCATGGCCTTTACTCTATAAAACATTAAAGTGTTTGATAGTTGTATGCATCAAATTTGCATGATTAAGTATCCATCCCTTTGAATTAGAAGAGAACCTGTGTGCTTCTTGTTGGAAATAGTTAAGTGATCTCCTTTTCTGCAGTGGATGTTATTGCAACATTGTCTTCAATTGAAAATATTCATATCCACAACCATTCTTGGCCCAATAAATGTAAATCTATTGATTCATGGCTACAATTCTTTCGTAAAATCCTTGTTTTTGAATGAATATGCTTCAGATATGTATAATTTAAGTAGCTATTTACCTTGGGATTTAAAGGACCTAAAATGCTTCTTGTTGAAAATAGTTGTATAATCTTCTCTTCTGTGGCAGATGCTGTTAAAAGATCCTCTTGGAGGGTTGCAGTGCCTCTTGGTGATGTTACAGTTGCATCTTGGTGTGATTTCACTTGATATGATGCAGATCTAACCATTTCTAGTGTATTTTATGTTTTCAAAAATAAAAAGGCTGCTGTGAGCTCACCCTAATATCTCATGGACGCTAATCATTTTTTGCTTTTCTGGATAAGTAGGGTGTGCACTATAGCACATTTAAAGTGCTACAATAAATTGGTTGTTACAGTTGCATCTGTATGTGATTTCTTTTGTTATGATGCAGATATATAATCGTTTTGAGTCTTTCTCTATTCTAAAGAACACAAAAAGAAGGGAAAAAGAAAGGATAAGCTCACCCTTTTCCTCATAGATGTTAACCATTTTTCCTTTTTTGGATAAGCAGATTGCACTAAGGTACATGTAAAGAGATCCTAAAATGACAGACAAATATTTGAAATAAAATAAAAAAAATGACAAAAAAGGACAAAAAGAGAAATCAAGGTCTTCAATATTTGATAAAAATGGATTCCAAAAATGAGCTCAAACATTTTGCTTTAGTGGAAGAGTATCAAAAACCTTTTCCTTGGGCTTTTGTGTTTTAACTCAATCAAGGAAACTTCATTCCCTTCAAGGCTGTAGCATTAAAATCAAGGACTGAATTACTTAAGTTTTACTCAGTTTTCTTAGCCTTTATCTCAATTAACTTTATTGGGCTACATAAATCTCTTTCGCATTTCTACTCTGCTTACTGCGAATAGCATCTGTTGAGTCCTGGGCAATTTTATTTTTGATATGGATTTTTTTTTTCCAATTCTTGTATGTATCTTCTTGTGTCTTTTAAGTTCTTTTGGTAGGATGACATAATAGGAACTAATGCCACTCAAGAAATCTTCCAAGTTAATTTGATAAGTATATTTTGCATGTTATCCTTGGTAGTTAACTTTTTTCTTGTTGATCGTAATTGAAATTAGAGATGAGACTTGCATTTGTTTCTGGGAAGATGTTTGGAAGGGAGGTACTTCTTTTGATATTTTCACATGCCTTCATAAAAGCTTTGCTGTCCACAGTTACCTGATTTTGATGTACATTTGTTTCTTGGAAATTTTCTTAGTTTGAGAACCTTGATAGGCAGATGTTGGATCTTTTGTTGTTACTTGAACTCTTTAATTCACCTTGGCCTTCTTGTTTAGATAGGGAAATTTGCATATTGGGACAGTTCGTGATATTTTTCCTGTGATTTCATTGATAATTGTCTTTATTGTGTTATAAGTTCCAACTGTCATTCCTTTTCCTTAGACAATTTCAAATTTGGAAGGTTAAAAATTCATCAGTTTGTCTAAAGAAAGGGCATGAGCGGATTTAGCATCAAGCAATGAAGGCACTTGCCCTCATTGCTGGCCCACCACCCAAAACCAGTAAGCCCCTGCTCAAATTGTTAATGACTTTATAAAATTGATGGGCTTGTGGTTAACTGCAGGTAGATTATAATCCTGATGTCTGGACTTTTTCCCTTAAAAACCAGGAAAATGTTAAGATCTAAAATTGTAATTTTTTAATTTACTTGAGGATTATATTGAACCCACAAGTTTATTTCTTAAATAAAAATATCTACTACTTTTAACTTATTTATTTACTTTGAGCTGGGTGAATTTTGTGGGTTTCATATGCGAACTACATGTTATTTACGCATTTTTCTTTATTGCATCTGTCATAATGTCTTTAGCATTTTTTTTCTCCTGTTGTCATTTTTATTAAACATATGTACTTGGTTCTCCTAGTGATAAAAACCTATGGGTCCTTCTGATTCTCTAACCAACTAATAAGAATGGTTTGTTGAAAATACGAAAACTAGCAAAGCTTTCTCCTGCCACATGAATCATGTGCTTCAAGGTGAACTGGTCTCATTCACATCTTTTTTATTCATTGCACTACTTCATGGTGAAATTAGATAAAAAATTTGGCATTTGTGAGGGAAGGCAAGATTTAGAGGATTTTATGGAGTGAATTTGTGGGCCTTTGGTAGGAGGAGATGGATTGTGCAATTTTTGCAGTGATTTTTAGAATATTTTGGCACAGAAAATGTAGGATTTTTCAGCCAGAGTTTGCTTTGTGGTTTCAAAGAAATAAGATAATTGTTTTTGCCTTGTTATGAACTTTTGCTTTAGGGTGTCTTTAAGAGTGTCTTTGGTCACACACTTGAGGAGATTGCAAGGTGCTATTCATTAGTTTTTGTTGATTTTATGTGTAATGTGAGAGCTTTTATTGCTTCTTTCTTAACAAATGAGATACAATTCACTCTTATTTATAGATGTAGGCTATTTCCAAAATATCTAAATTACCCTTTACACCTAAACTATACTACTCATACATACAGCAATATATCACAACACTCCTCAAGTTGGCGCATAGATATTGAGCATGCCCAACTTGCATACTAAGTTATGAAAGATTTTGCCACTTAATCCTTTAGTGAAGACATCTGCCAGTTGATTATCTGAAGTTACATGAGAAAGTTTCAAGACACTTTGATTGATCTTCTCCTTTATGAAGTGTCTATCGAT
>CANUEX010082953.1:0-30377 GCA_948099535.1 Jatropha multifida | reverse complement strand
TATTTTTTAAATAAGTACATATAGAAAATTAAGCAATTAAAAATTTAAGTTTTATCTTTGCTAAATTTATTTTTTAATGAATATATATGACAATGATATATTTAAAAATATTTTTATATTTTATTTATTAAATATTTAATTTTTTTAGGATATAGATAAAAATATATATATATTATTTTATTAATATTCTTTTTTTTATGTTTGTATGATTTGATTGGATACATTTTTTAAAAATAAGTTTTTAAATATGATATATATAATTTTTATTTAGGAGAGATAAAAAATAAGAAAAAGTATATTATTTTTATTAATAATTTTTTGTGTTTGTAAGATTTAATTGGATATATTTTTTAAAAAGTAAATTTTAAATAGAATTTATATAATTAAACCTGGCATAATAAATAGTTAAAAATTTTAATTTAAAAATATATATAATATTTTATTGATTTATTTATATATCCATATATATTGAAACATTTTTTGTTAGGTGAGTTTTGAAAGAGTTTTATTTTTAATAATAATTTTTTATTTTTTTTTTACTGAATAATTTATAATTATTATTATTTTAATTTAGTAAAATATTTATATCTCCTTGCAATAAATATATGGGCTATTTATGATTAAATATTTTTAATATTTTTATATTTTTTTCCTCTTATATCTTAAATCCATTTGATTTAGAAGAAAATAGTGTTTAGGAAACTTAAAAAAATTAGAAATATATAGTTCTGCTTGGGATATTTTTTGAGATTTCAAGAATTTGTGTGCATGTGCATATATTCTATTATATAAATAATATTATTTCCGTAATCAAAGTGACTTTTATTATTATTTTAAATCATCTCATTTCATTTTTTTATGTAACAATAAAAAATAATTTATTATTATTTTTCATTATAGTTGTATATAAATATTAATTTGGAGCTAAAGGCAGAGATTGAAGATTGAATGCTGACTTGATTTTTTTCTTTTTGCACCTATTAGAATTTTAAAAATCTGCATTTATAAATAGGGATTAAGTTGAACTTTATTCTGAGACTATTTGATTAAATGAAAACAAAATGAAGTACATAAGAGACATTACATAGCAAGTAATTTATACGTCAAATTATAATACAAATTAATCACTTATATTTATTTTAATATAAATAAAACTTATGCTCTAATATTATATAGATAAAAAATGAATGCATAAAGTCATTAATCAATGTACAATGAATGTAATACAAAAAATTATCTATCTGTACCATATATAGAAATGGGATTGAGGGGAGGGAATAATTATATTCCTGTTAATACCCTTAATAAAATTTAAAATGTTCTAAAATAATTTTATTAATGATCAATTGAATTTTATTTTAAATATGATGTTTAATAAATAATTAATATTAACTACACCAATTAAATTTTATTTTAAATATTATGCGTAATAGATAATTAATTATATATTAATAAATATATTTTATTTTAATTATTTTAATATTAAATAATAAAGCTATACATAAAAACATAAATTCTGTTATTTACTATATATGTTTTTAATTTTATTTAATTTAGGATTTAAATTAAATGTTAAAACTAAATACATATTACATACTTTATGTATTTATTATATATATTATTTTGTTTTATTTAATTTAATAGATAATAAATTAAATTTATAATTTATAATCTACATACATGTGAAAATAAAGGAGGAAATTATGTGATTTCTTCAAATAGTATTAGTTTAATTTGAAATTTCTAATATATCAAATTATTTTTTTCGTATTTTAATCGCAGAAAATAAGACTATTTATTATTTTGAATATTCTTTTTAGTTCTATTTTTTAATACTTTTTTATAAAAAATAGATTTCATTCGTACTTTTAAATATCTTTTTAGTTAGACTTTATATATTTTAATTCAAGAAAATATATATACGTATATATATTCTCTATTTGATATTCTAATATTCTAATATTATTTGATATTCTAATATATTCTAATATTCTCATATTATATTACTTTTTAGGAGGTTATAAATCAAAAATTATAATTCAATTATTAAAAATGAAATTTAAATTTTATTAATTTATTATGTTTTGAATTTTTTAAAATATGATTAAACACTTTATTATTAGATTATATTAATTAATTCAATGAAATTAAAAAAAATTTAAATATATTATATCTCTTTGAATTTTTAGAGAGCATGGTGTACACTTATTTGAATCATTTATATATTATTGTATTTTAAATTTTATTTAAATTTAATAGAAGTAATGCAAGTGTGAAGTTATAGTTTTGACTAATACAAAAAAATAGAGTTTTTCTTTTTTTTTTTTTTAATTTCAAAGGAGAGGAACAACCTAAAGTTTTTCTTTTTTAGTCTAATAAAATCTTTTGAAAAAATAGACTATAAATATCTAAATTTACTATCATTTTTATTTTCAATTTTTCTATATTAAAAATGAAATAAGGATAAAATTCAAGAGCTCTATTTTTATTTAATATTTTATTCTTTTATTTTCAATTTTATAGAATTTTATTTAATTTTTCTATAATTTAATTAGATATGTTTTTTTAAATAGATATATAGATAATTAGACATTTAAAATTTTAATATTTTTCAAATATTTTTTCTATAAGACTTTTTAATTTTTCAATTTAATCTCATTTATATCTTTTTTTTTTAAATTTGATAGAATACATTACATTACCAATATTATTGTTTACAACTTTACATATTGATTGTCATGCAGAGTTGAAAACTTTAAATAATTTATTTTCAGATTACATGCTATTAATAAAACTTTAGCTTAATTTCATCCAACAAAAATAATTAATATGAAAATGAAAGTCATATCTTATATTGTCTTTATGCAGAATAAGTCTTGATTTATTATATTAATATTATAGTATCGCCAAATCATAGAGTATTTGCAGTATAGTAAATGCAAATTTGTAGTGATTTTATCTAATTAATTAACAATAAAATTATATATTTGTTTATTAAAGAGAGAAACAAAAACATTATTTTCTTTTCATGTTATAAAATTTTATTGTATATATTAATTAATCATTGTATTTATTTTAATCTGAATAATAATTTATATTTTAATATTATATAAATAATAAAATTTAACGAGTGTACAACGAGTAAATTCAACGTGCAACGCACGTCATAAAAGAACTAGTATATAATAAATATATCTTTAGAATGGAAAACTAAACCCAAACGCCAATTTCTTCTTGCAAACAAAAAATATAATCTGCCAAAAAAGATTAACAAGACATTATACTAAAACTATACTAAAACTAAAAAAAATAAATCTAAAAAATTATTTACCTTTAGCAACACCTTTTTTATGGGTTTCCTCATTCTTTCTGTGAAATATGCTTGAACTAGTGTGCTTGAACGAGTGTTAAGTGATAATGAGTGTTGTGGTGTTGTGAACTCCTCCTTAACAAGAAAAGTTGAGTAGAGTAAATAAGGGATATGTAGTAGCCATAAGGAATGGATTCCCTGCATCCTTTCACGCACGTGAATTTTGAACGTCATGGCTTGTCCACGTAAAGCAACTGACACCAATATATTGACTAACAATGTTAATTCAAATGTACTGCACTCAAACCACCAGATTATACATGTATTTTGTTGAAAAAATGTTTTGAGCAGACAAATATCTTTTTATAGAAATCACTAATTATTCTAATAGACTCTTAACAAAACACACTCCCACGTATTTTTTTGCTGACCAATTGTCACATTCTATGACTGCATTAAAATCACCGAATGAATTGTGTGTTTTTATGAAAATGCAAATTAATAACTTAAAATTTTTATTTTTTATTGAAACCATCAATTGAATCGGTGGTCTCAATACAAAATAAAAATTATTATTTATTCATATTATTAACTGTTTATCAATATGAAGCCATCAACTCTTTCAGTATAACACTCTTTCCATATAAGAGAAATATTAGATTGATAAATGGTTTTGAAATGATATTAGATCAGAAAATAGTTGTTTAGAGCATTATTTTTTTTTCAAAAACTCCAACAATGTTGGATAATACTATCTATTGACCCTTTTTTCCCCTTTGGAAGAATTATGACATGTGTTTAATTTAGCTATTTGTACTAACGGTTAGCAATTGCACGCAACTGATCCCTTTAGTGGGTTCAATTGTCTCTAATGGGCTTTATAGACTTTTTAATGAATTATACCTTCCTTGATTGGCCGTCAATTATTATAACTATAAATTCATTGTACATAATATTGAAAAAAAAAAATGTAAGCAATCATACATAGCTGGCATTAATTTCGCAGG
This sequence comes from Jatropha multifida, assembly GCA_948099535.1. NCBI lineage: Eukaryota > Viridiplantae > Streptophyta > Magnoliopsida > Malpighiales > Euphorbiaceae > Jatropha > Jatropha multifida. Next base: position 26,060 of record CANUEX010082953.1, on the reverse strand, counting down.
CATTTTCATAATTACCTTGCATCATATAACGATACAACTCCATATTTTTACTTCTTTTCAAGGTAAATATATTACTTATAATATTAATTAAATTTTTTATAATATTCAATAGTTATTTGTTATTTTTAAATAATTAAAAGATGATAAAATAGAAATATCAATTGAAATTAAAAAAAAAAAGAATCTTTTAAAAGGTTAACAGGCCTAAAACACAGCCAATAGAATCAGCATTTGATTGAGATGCTTACCAACCTCCCAACTGCTAATTAAAATTTTTACCAAACATTTTACTATAGCTGTTCAATGCAAATAAACTACCAAATACATAAATCAACTCAACCAAATGCCCTCTTAATTCAATTGAGTGAGCAATTTTGTCAAACACTTTCTGCTTCGGCAATATGGCTATGCTAAAATCAACTTAAAATTAGACTTTCGATACTTATATAAATCTTTAAGCTTGATCATCCCTGTTTACTTTCTTTGGTCAGTCTCATATAATAAATGAATTTGCACATGAATCAATACACTGCACATTATTCCTAACAACTCTAAGAAATGCAAATGCCAAAAATCCCTCTTCATCTTGTCAGATATCTATAACGAAATTGCATCTAAAACTGCCAATATATTCCTACAATTGAAGAATATAATTTAAAGTCCCATGCTTTGAAGAGCATAAGGCACAGTAAGAGCACAAACTACATCATGGAGAGATGCAGGATTGCATGGGACTTTTTGCGACACCACCCCCCCCCCCCCCCCCCCAAAGAAAAGAAAGGACAAAAAAAAAGTATGTTCACTAGTGCACCCCTAGCTTACGCTTCTTTGCCAACCTTCTCGCCCGCTCTCGCCGCTCCTCTTCCTCAATAAGACGGAGCTGTTCCTCATCCTCCTTCTTTGCAATTTTTGCACTGTATTACAGGACCCAATTAGAACTTAAAACAAAAAATGGAACCTCATCAAGTAAACTTGCAAAAATACAACAATACAGGTCCATAACAAATTAACAGTAATGAAGTTCCTTTTCCCTTCTGATATAATTTTTTGGCATGTACATAAGTTGCACATGGCAAAAAAGAAAAAAAAAGTGGTGTCTGCCCATTGTGCACCACATCAATATTCTGTCAAGTCCCCATGTGCCATTGCCATTTTAGATGCTTGAGGGGAAGGGAAGAAATATGGAATAAAACATGGATCAATTCTCTCCCTTTGTTCGATCAAAAAGCAAAATCATCTGGGCTAAAAAAAAATGGATAACAATTTTTGACATAGATAAACTAGTAAATTTAGTGGGAAGCACTAACCTTCTTCTCTCTTCTGCCATGATATCATCAAAGTTTGCCTCCATGTTACTATCATCATCGTCATCATCATCATAGCGATTTGCATACCGATCCGTCCTGCAAAAGAATAGCAGTCTCTTATTGCACAACAACTAACTTATACTGTTTTAAATTAGATTACAGAAATCAGTATATATATATATATATTGTTTGATCTCAGGATGCAGCCAAATCAGCCCTACTTCAGCATGACAGTAAAAGTGTGGAGGCATTTGTAATTACTGTTTCTATACTAAATTGCTAATTGTCAAAACAACCACCTTTCTCTCTTTAAATTTTAACAGATATGTAGGCACATTTACACCAAAGCAAATAGGTAAGCCTCAAGGTTCGAACAATGGTGCATTATCAAACATTGAACATCAAACATTTGTATGGCCCTTGAGTTTTATAAAATCAACAAGTTGATCCATTTTCAAGGAATAATTGTGTAATTTAACCATGTTATTAGAATAAATAACGATTTGCTGCATCTGAAGGGGGAAAAAAACACTCAAAACATTTATGCATACATGGAGTTATCAGAACAAATATGAATGAACAGGATCCTAGATTAGGTCAATTCAAATAAAAAAAGTTCACTGAAATCAAAATTGAATAGCCTAAATCCATAGTTAATTAAAATAAAAACATTGACAAGTGGGTGTGATTATTAATGCAGGAAAAAATACGCATCCTAACTAACAAGATGGCAAACCAACTGGTTGACAAACTCAAAAGTTTTTGTTACCTTCCTATAAATCCCAAGTAAATTTTTACCTGAACATGTTCCTGATCATGGCAAGGGCCATCTCGTCCTCATCGTCTTCAGAGCGTCTGGCAGGCTTTTTCTTGGGGCGATTACCTTGCAATGACCCATGGGATGAAACTTGGCTGGTTGGCTTATTTAACTGTCAATTTTCAGCAATTAAAAGATAAGAAAATATTCAATAAAGGTTTACATTGTCACAACCATGAGACATTGAGCATTGGCCCAAACCTGAGGTTTTGAAGAGGCTACTGGCTGATTTCGCATCACCATATTCCTTTTCGGTTCTTGAATAGCCCTTTTCTGTTCAATTTGCTGCTTTGGGATGGACGACTGCATCTTCAGAGGAGGAGGTTTGCGTCCAGCTGGAAGGGTAGTTTTTGCACCTGGAGCCAAGACCTTCTTCTCCACATTGGTAAGAGGCACCTTTGGAGGCAAGACTTTTGGCCCTGCAGGTCGGCCAGGTCCAGTCGCATTGTTACTACCAAGTTGCCTTCTCGAATCCATAGATGTAGAAGTAGGTTTGCTGGCAGAAATTGACTTGTAGGGCCCTGATTTAGAATGCATTTGTCCATTTACAGTAATTGATTTTCTTTCCTCACGACCACCACGAATATCTCTGGCATTATTACCTGATGGCTGCTTGCTCTTGTGCGGCACTTGCACAGATCGAGCCTCTTGAACATCAGCAAAAAACCTGTATAAGTTTTCTTAATAAAATAGCTTGTATTAAACCGCAACCAACTATTGTGTACCAAAGCAGCGGTTTACCAGATTTCGGAGCAGCGACATTTTGAGGTACGGGCTGTTTGGAAGGAGCTGGGAGTTCTGCTTCATCAGATAACAGGAAGGAGTAATCTCTTGTATCCTTAAGTTTTTGGACTTTTGTCTTTATCTGTACACATCAAAGGAACAGATAATCCTTTTGTTATATTTCAGAGGTCTTTCTAGAGAATTAAACCCCCACTGCAGAACAGAGAGAAGAAGAGGGCAAAGAGGGAAGGGACAAGCAGGAAGGAGCTAATAAACAAGGAGTTGCATGGATACCTCATTTCTAGCTTTGGGTATGGGCCGATGGACTCCATTCTTTGGAACTGAGACAGTCGAAGATGTCTTTTTATCCTGCACCAGAAGCAGAAAGTCATCACAATAAAATCTAATCTAAAATATATTTGGGGCTCTTCAGAGCACCTTTTGGAAATATATGGGGAGAAGAATTTATTCCTTTATTTCTTTGCTTTCTGTCTATATCCTCTCTAGTTGCAAACATGACAAGTCTAGATTCATTTCTTTAGAAGGTTAAAATGACCACAGTTTCCACCAAAACATTGTTTAATTATAGGATCTTCCACCTAGCCTCTGTGAAGAGATGCAGACAGCTCCCTTCAGCAGTCTAGTAAATTGTGGACAGCTCTATTCACAAATTACAAAAGCAAAACAGCACAGGTCTCAATAAAGATATGCAATTACACAGTTATCATTTCTCCAATTCATAGATTCAAATGCTTCATAAGCATGTCAGTAAGAACATGAGATTGTATTAAATCAGTAGTATATGATACATACTTGATGGGAATTTGAACTTCTGAACGCCAAATGCGGGTTTTCTAATAATGACTTGCTTTCTTGAATTACTCTTTGGGCAATAACTGGCTGAGAAGGGCCAAAGAATGAGCCATAACTACAAAAAAATGACAATTAGAAGTATGCAGGAAGAATATAATCATTATATACATGACCATATTAAAAATACTTGCAATTTAAAAATCACAACACAGACATGATTTTAAGTTAATTTTATGGCATCAACTCAAATGACAAACCTCAAACAATTGGTGTTAGGCTCACACTACATATATGATACACTACATTGTACATTGTAGCTCCTCCATCTACAATTTGAAATACCTAAATATTATAAATGTACCATACTGTCAACCTATAAATATTCACAAAAATTAACACATGTCTAGCACACTTTGTAGCCTAATATAGCTATCTAGATAAAACTGCAACAGAATAGAAACCTCGGTGACAGCCCTCACCTGAAAAATCAATCTTATATTCATTACTCAACCAAGAAATGTATGCATAAGCACAAAACAAGCATAAATTCTAGGATGCATGCATGAATTGTCTCTAATACTGACTTGAAGTGTAATGTGCATCCCAAACAGCATTTATACACCCAACTACAGTCTCCTCAGAGGGAAATGGACTATATAAGCATTTCAAAAATTCCATCTGCAAGTGTGCAGCTGAATTTCTACGTTCCCTAGACATTATCCTACCACTGATTATCTATTCATGCAAAAGCAAACAATTTCCACAAGCGAAAGTACTAAATTGGTACTCATATTGACAAAAATAAAAATAGCATTGAGAATACATATTGTACTCACTTATCTGAAGGAAGTTTCTTCTTCATGTCCTGGGACCTGGAAGCAGCAGGACCATTTTCCCTCTGCATCTTCTTCCTAATTTGTTCTTTAATCCGTGCCCTTAATGCAAGATATTCGAGTTCCTCTGCACTTGGCTTTCTCTGTTCCTCCTCTTCCTCCTCCTCCTCATATTCATCCTCCTCACCTGCTTCCTCCTGATCATATCCTTCATATCCTTCCTCCTCATATTCATCATAATCCTCAACCTCCTGCAGAAATTATTAGAAAACAAAATCATTGAAAAGGTAAACAAAAATTAGCATTTGGACATATTGAATTTGAAAATGAACCAAAAATTGAATACATCTCTGTCATATCCCCGCATTGCCGCTTATTATCTCCACTTCAATCAATTTCCCAGATGCTATTTACAGCTACTGGATCCTGAAATATGATAACAAAAATCAATTAAAAAGCGAAAAAAAAAAAAAGAAACTTCGTAAAGAGAGCATCACGAAATTAAATCAAGATCAAATCCAATCCAATGACTAAATTTCCAAAAATAAAAATTGAAAGACGTTATGCAACTCGCAAGCAAATGCAAAAAACGAAAACGAATAGAACAAAAATCAATAGAAATCCCATTTTCTCTTCAACTTTTTTCGTTTCTTCTTTTTTTTTTAAAAAATGGCTTTTATTAGAATGAAAATCGAAGAATGATCATCCCAAAACCCGTAGGAAAGTAAGATTGAGAATATTTTCTGGAGTTTTCGGGTATACCTTACAAATGTTAAAACACAATCCCTAATTCTATTTAAAAGGAAAAACCAATACTTTTGACAAATCCAGATACCAAGAAACGTAATCAACGATAAAAAAAAGGGGATCAAATGAATTTTAAGAAATTCTATAAGCAAAATTGACAAATAAAATAAGAAAGGACATAAATTACCTCGAATATTTTCCAGAATCGATGGAATTGAGTGGAAAATGAGCGAAATCCGTGGCGAAACCCGACGCAGAGCTCGAAGCGAACCCAAACACGAAGAAAAAGCGAAGCAATCTCTCAGATCTAGAAGGCAAAATAAGACGGCGACCAAGGGAAGGAAGGGTTGTGGGTGTAGGTTTTCGGGGATAAAGAAGTGTAGACGGAAGGACCCAGAGACAAAGGGGATACTCGCTAACGTACGCCGACTTGTGTACTGCGCACCCCCACTTCATTTTCGTTTTCGCGTTTTAAATTTTTTTAAATTTCCATTTTCGCCTTTTTCGGTTTTTATCCCGAAAACCCTCCCTTCCCTTCTAGAGACGATTTTTTGCAATTTATACAGCTTGCGCAAAAACTTTTAACCTTACCTTTTTATTATTATTATTATTTGAAATAAAAACGGGCCCGTTAAAAGCCACAAAACGACATAGCAACACAGAGCCGTCGAATACAGCACAGTTTCCAAGTGCGTATATCAGGTTTTTGATAAAATGCCTAGCTGAGATTCGTGTGCGCAATCCTCTATCAATTGCCTCATATTTGTCTTTCTCCGTCACATTATCAAATGGAAAGCCAATTAAACGAGACGATTTTCCAGATTTTCAAAGAATTTTTAACGAGGTAATTATTCTAACTGAAAATTATTATAACCGAAAAAAAAAAATTTCCGTTACTGGCTAGTCTGCCATTTCAGGGTTGCAAAGCTTGAGGAACTCGGTTCTGTTGGAAGTAGATTACTTGCTGGGTTTCAACAAGGGCTTGGTAAGTGCTTCCTCATACTATGATTCATGTTTTATTTTTTTCAGTTCACTTTTGCCTCTTTTGTTAATTATATTGTTGTTTGATTGTTTTAATTCTCGCTGTAGAATATCTTCGACGGCCTCCAATTAACAGGAAATCTGAGTTAGTAGAAAATATCATTAGAACTAATGAAACAGAGCGGGTTAAATCCTATTTGGCAGCTGGTTGTATCAACAATCATGATAGAATACAAAATTTAAACAAGTGTAAGTGCAATTGTATCAACAATCAAGATAGCAAATTTTCTTTCTTGAAGTTTGGAGCTTTTGCAATTTTATTGTTTTCTTATTTGTTTTTTTTCTTCAAATTTCATTCTTACAAACTTTTGGCGCAGAAGTAGATAAATGTTTGGTTGGACTCCGTGACCATTTAACTAAAGGTAACTTCCTATGCTCATCATATTAACCATTGAAATCTTAGTAATAGAGTTTAATCATGTAATATGTGTACTTGTCTTTCTCTTCTTCTTCCTTTTTTCTTCCTTCTTTTTCTTTCTTTCTGTGCTTCTCTATTTGCTGCTTGATATTTCACATATGGTACTGTTGCAGCTTTTAGAAGCACACCAATAGCTGTTTCTGTTGGAGTTCTATAAAGTTTTATTACGGATCTGTTTATGATTCTACTTTTTCTTCGTTTTGCAAAAGTAGCAATATTCTTCAATTTTTTGTTTGTGGAAGGCCATTTTTTTCTTTTTTTTGCGAATTCCTTTAGCTATATTTATGATACTGAAAATGGTATTAAGGTATGTTAATGAACATTGCAGCAAAAAATATACTAAATGAACTTGAAACTCTTCTGGAGGATTTAGCAACTGCAATTAAAACTGCCAGTGGAAGTTCATCAATTTTGAGGAATGAAGATTTAGGTGAAAAATTTGATCAGCAAGCAACTATTAACCAGGTTGTGGAAATTAAAATTCCAATTTTTTATGAAAATTAAGACAATTTTGACAGATGTTTTGTTAAAGACAACATTTCTAATTGTAATCAATGGCAAATTACTTGTATGTCTTTGTCATTAGCAGGAAACTTCTTTACTGGACCTTCAAGAATTTGAAATGACAGATTATGCTGCACTTATGGCTAGCATTTACAGTATGGTAAAGCAAGACTATGTGATGCAGGTAATGAACTTTCTTTTTCTTTTGTTTCTCATTTTTGTTGTGAAGATGAGAAACACTTGGCCCTTGACGTGAATAGTTAATTTTAAATTGCTGCAGGAAAGGATTGTTACAACTCTAAATCTCAAATCTTTATCTGGGGAATTGGAGAGCTACTCCCTTATGTGGTCCTTGCGTCCTTTTGTCAATGACGATATCGTGCATCAGGCGTGGAAGCTTATTCATTAGCCATTGAATTTTTATTTTTCTTTCTATGTAAAATAGTCTGGTAGTCAAGGCATTTTTGTGCATGTTATAAGCTTTTTAATGTATGTAGCCATACTTTGATGGAATAGATCCTAACTCTTTCAAAGCTTCAAATTCAGAAATAGCAAACAACTGAAACATTATGTTCCATAGCTTCAAATTTAGAATAGTTTATCCTTTATTTCCATTGACCAATTGAGTAAGAAGATACAGTATGTATTTTCCTTTTTGAATTCTTGAACAAAGAATTGTTGCCATTGAATTACTATTAGTACTTCTCTCAAACAGCTAGAATATGTATAGACTCTCTTATTAAGTATACGCTTTGTGCAGCTACGAGCTAGGATTGCCATAAGTCAAATTCTGGCCTTAATAGTTCTGATGTAAAAATTTTTATTTCATGATTATGAATACAGCATGGTAACAGTTATACATATATCATGACATAAATGACTCAAATCTTCCACCTAATTTTTATTCTATAAGATGTCTACTCTAATTCCTTCAGATATGGTTTCTCCCCATTTTCCGCTCGATGAGGTTTAGAAAATTGGACCAGCTGCCAGAATCTCTTCAGTGAGCTTGCTATCCTTTCCAATCTTGTGATCTGTGAATGTTGCGAAGTTATTCTTGAAGAGACCAGCCAGTTTCAGCAGTGTATCCTTATAAGCTTTCTTGTCTGACCACTGCAACTCAAAACTCAAACGGATTACAATAGCATAAAAGAAAAGCCAAATTATATCCATGAAATAGAAATATGAATAAAAAGAACTTTAAGAAATAGACCACTGACAGTGTTCACAGGATCCATTATTTCAGAAGGCACTCCTTCAACCTCAGTGGGGATCTGAAGCCCAAATATTTCAGTTTTTCTGTATTTTGCTTTCAAGAGGCTGCCAGAATGTATGGCATCAATGATTTTCCTTGTGTATGCTAACTTGATACGGTTACCGGATCCATAGCTGTAACACACCAAACATATTTCAATTAGCTTTTCAAGAAAACGGTTGGATCCAATTCTGATTTTGTGTGATCTTTCTATTGCTATAAAGTATTTATCGACATACCTTCCACCTGACCAACCAGTGTTGACAAGCCATCCTGTTGCACCATGTTTCTGCATCTTCTCAGCTAGCATAGCTGCATACTTGGTAGGATGAAACATTATAAAGGCTGCACCGAAGCAAGCTGAGAATGTCGCCCGTGGTTCTTTCACACCATCTTCTGTGCCCGCCACCTACATTTGATCATCAATGATTTAGTGTGTCAAAATGCTCTTTATATTTCTTCCCATTAATCAATTAGATTTATAGTATTACCAGAGCAGTGTAACCACTTATGAAATGGTACATGGTCTGCGCCAGGTTCAGCTTGCTCACAGGTGGGAGAACGCCAAATGCGTCACAAGCCAAAAGGATAACATTCTTGGGGTGTGGACCAACACAAGGTATTTTTGCATTTGGAATGTATTCAATTGGATAGGATGCTCGAGTATTCTCTGCAACAGCGTAAAATCGCACCCAAATTTAAAATCTTAACTTGAAAATAAATTATCAAAGATCAAATTGAAATGCTGAAGTTGTTCAAGTCACCTGTAACCGATCTATCAGCATAGTCCACCTCCCGAGTGTGCTCATCAAACACCACATTTTCTAACACTGCCAACCACAATCCCTCAATTTTCATTAATTGGAAACGTGCTGAACCAGTTTGATTCAAGAAATCCGGCCTCTTAATCATTTTCATTTCCCTATAATTTTTATTTTATAATCTAGAGACTAATGATTTAGAATCGTACCAGTTCCAAACTTGATAGCATTGCAGATATCAGGCTCCTTTTCTTGCGAAAGATCGATGCACTTAGCATAGCACCCACCTTCGATATTTGATACTCCAGTCTCAGTCCAGCAATGTTCATCATCTCCGATCAGATACCTATTTGGATCAGTAGACAGAGTTGTCTTGCCAGTACCTATAAAAATTGAAAGAAACTCATCAACAATGAAGAAAACAGAAAGAATAACCATTCATTCGCAAAAATAATTTCAAACATCTAATAGAAAAAAGGGGTTAAAAGGCACATATCGCATGGCTCGGCTTAGCACCACATCGCGACCATGACATGGTGATACTATACCTGACAATCCAAAGAAGAGGGCAACGTCTCCATCTTTTCCTATATTGCAGCCAGAATGTAAGGAGAGGATTCGACGCTTAGGCATGAGATAATGCATAACACCGAACAGACCCTTCTTCATTTCCCCGGCGTACTGTGTGCCGAGGATGACCATTTCCCTCCTAGCTAGATTCAAATCTATGCTAGTAGAAGATGTCATGTAGTGTGTGTAACGATTACATGGGAACTGGCCAGCATTGTATATAGTAAAGTCCGGAGTACCAAAATCCTCCAGCTCTTCAGGAGTGGGTCGGATGCACCTGTCACCCACCCAGTAATCCAAATTGCAATGCTTAGCTCATATACTATACACATTTTCTTACCACTTTCCTCCATCGTAGGGCGGGATAGTTAGTATCCAACATACTATTATCATAATTTAACATTACATCAACGATAAGGAGACTTATCTGGTAGGCTTGGGCTTTGTGGAAGAGACAAACAGATAATATTTGCTGCTAAATGTTAAGAGTAATTCTAATGATTTTACTTACATGTTGTGCATGAACAATGAATGGTAAGCTCTAGCAGAGACAATCCGAACTTTGATTCTGTTCTCAGGGTCCCAGTTCAAGAATTGATCATTTACGAACACCTGAAATTTCAAAATTCACACCCATTTTAATTACCAGTCACCCAAAAGCATAATAATTTTTTAACTTTCAAAAAAATTTTTAGACCTTTTTTTTTATGATTACTATCCTTTTTAAAGCATTCAATCTCCTATGCTTCACAACCGTGAAGCCTAATAAAACAATACAACACTTCTTGATAATGAAGGCAAGCTTCCGTAAGCTGGAAAACTACCCAATAAGGGTATACTAGCTATAAACCATAGATTACTCATAAAACGACAAAGTTGCTACTCCCGAGGGATTAACTACAGTATGGACAACTAGAGCTAGAAGAAAAAGACAAGAACGATACCAGTTATCATCTAAATTATCTTTTGGGGAAAAAATAAATAATAATAAGATTTAATTTACCCCTTAAATTTAATAACTACATAGAATTTCCTTCAAAAACAATTTTTTACAATGGATGAAAAAAGACTCAATTTTTATCCAAAAAAAAAGAATAATTACTCAATTAAAAATAAACGGTAAGTTATATTTTTTTAAGTCAAATATATTTTAAATTATCGTTTTTTCTTAATCTTCAAACTTTCAAAATAATTTTTATCAATAAAAATTATTTTACTGTTGAACTGATAATTATTAGAAAAAATTGATTTCTATACACATCATATTGATGTCAACTTATAGAGAACAAACTGAGCTTTAGTTGAAAAACAATAACCCAAAAGAGTAGGCAACGGAAAAACAGAAGTTCAAGATTACCTTGTCCAAAGAATTCAAGTAGTCAACAGCTCTTTCCCTGTTAACCATGAAGGTGTGCTCGTCCATTTCAATGTTTGGTGAGCCCCTATAAAAAGAAAACAAATTAATTAAAGAAAACTAATTTTAAAAAGAAAAATAAAAGTATCTAAACTTCACTGTGAAAAAAAAGTTAACACTCACTTTCCCCACCAAAGCTCTTCGCTTGTGTCATGATCCTTGACAACTCGTTTATCTCTCGGAGCCCGGCCGGTCTTAGCACCAGAAAGGGTGGCTAATGCACCAGAGGATGTAATAAACGACCCCTTCTCGTACTTAATAGCTTGCTCATAAAGCTCTGAACCAAATCCATAGTTTAGAGTGTATAAAAATAGTTAAGTTACTGATTTACTTAATATTGATATAATTAATTACCTGCGGGAGAGAGGTTATAGAGAACATGAGTAAACTTCAAGGAACTGTCACTGACGCTTATGGTGGGTGTAGTGACGTGGTGGTGGTGGTGGTGGTGATCTCTTGTAATGGGCTGGATCTTATTGGCTGGGTCACCTTTCACCACCTTTGGTCCAGTTTCCCTTGTCAACGATGCCAAAGATGCACTGTTCCAAAAAGAAAAACCACTCTTTTCAAAGCCCGTTGTTTTTACTTTTGATTTTTTATTTTATCAAATATATAAAATAAAAAAAATATTACGTGCTTTGCGTGATCTTCCCTAGTGATGTAAGTTCAAGTCATTTCTACTGTAGTAATTTTCACCGCTTAGCTCGTGATAAAGAAAAACTACCTCTTATTATATATTTCACAATAATTTTAATATATTGAGCCTCTTAAATAAATAAAATAAAATAAAAATCATTAAACGACATCCATTTTTATTACAAAAAAAAATTAATTGATGCGTTATCTCCCTGGTTAAATCACTAATTAAAGAAAAATAAATACAAAGTCCATTAAATATTATTATAAAAAATAATAATTTAAAAAGGCAATAAAAAAACGAAAGAAAAAACAAACCAGTTCAAAAAACACAATCAAAAACCGTGTTTTTCACACTTCCATGTTTTTACGTAAATCCTGCAAAAATACAATGATGTAAGATTTGCCACTTTCGTCAAAGCCCATTTGGGTAATTTGAAATTTTAATTAGCTATTTCGTTGGGTTCTCGGCACCAAACATAGCGTTTAGGTATCCAAACGTGTCGCTTCTTGAGTAGGCCAAAACCCGCCATTCCCTTGGCCCCACAAAAACCTCATCAGATCAGCACACACCGTTCCATATTTCAAAACACGGGTCCACCTTCTAACTGGGCCCCAGATCCCCCCAATCAGCGGTGTTCCACCTTATTTTACCATACACCCGGTGTACATGCGATTACGTACCAAGCGAATTGAAAATTCGTTATAAATTAGTAATTACTACTTATTTGTAGTAATAATTTTTTTCGCAGCGAACATTAAAAATTTGCATCATTTTTTTTTCAGAAAAATAAAAGGTAATTTTCATTATTATAATAGGTGTCGCGGGTATAAATATACCTGATGGACTGGAGCTGCTGTTTTTGGCGTTCTTCTTCAGATATAGCCGCGAACGCAGTACCTTGAAATCCTTTAATGGGTGTCGTAGGTGCAGATTTCTTCTTCTGAAGAGAGTGAAGCTCGTCGATTGTCTGAGCCTTCACGGTAGGCGCGCTCATATCTTGACAGATACCATCGTCTTTGTCACTCGTAGTGATTTTTCTCAGCCCTGACCTCGTAGGCGCCGCCGCACCGTTCCCATTCAACACCACCTCTCCGTTACCATTGGCCGCCATCTCTCCACTGCTTCAAATAAGAATATTGAAAAATATAATTATTTTAAAAAATATTTACACGTTCATTTAGCGATTCCGCCGTTACAACCTACAAGAGTAAAAACGCTAGTTTTTTAAAGCGAAAAAAGATCCAGTAAAATTTATTTTTAAAAAATAATTTTACACGTTTACGTTTATTTAGCGATTTTTGTTGTATATCTAGAGTAAAAAACGCTAGTTTGGAGGCGATAAAATTTTTTTTGTTACAGTTTCCGAATTTTGATTGGTAAACGGAACGCAAAAGGAAAGAGAGAAAACGAACCAGCAGAGCAAAAGCGAGGCTAAAAGAGAAAGTGAAAGAGAACCTAAAGAGATAAAATGGAGAACACAATCATGAAACGGCGGATTTTGTTTAAAAGAGCAAGAAAATATATTACGGGTGATGAGATGGAGTTTCTAATGAGTCGCTTATAAAGGGTTTAGGTGGGGAAGTTAACTAGAGTTAAACGGGGGATCAAGGTAACCACGGTTAGAATTTATCCCTTGCATGGTTAGAATTCCATGACTTCATTTAAAACAGAGAAACAGGAGGGTCAAGACGAAGACTAAAATGAAATCTGGTGGTCCCCACGACCTTTGCAGCTTATGACTTGTTAGATTGGTGACTTAATTTCACCCGTGTTACTTCCACTATAGCTCCTATTATAACAGCCTGTTTAATTTTTAATTTACTATGTAAATATATATAAATTTTAATTGATGTTATAAAAAAAATACATTTATTAGTTTTGCCATTAGAAATTTGACAAAATGTTTATGTGAAAGAGAGAGAATAAATTAAAAAGTTATATGGACAAAAGTGATGGGTCATTTTTTTTACTGCCACAGTCATTCTCTCTCTCCACATAAGCATTTCATCAAATCTCTAACTGCAAAATGTACTTTTTTTTTTTTATAATATCAATTAAAGTTTATATATATTTACGCAACAAATTAAAAATTAGGCATGCCATTATAATAGAGGTTATAGTCGAGTTACTACAGGTGAAATTAAGTCTTAGATTGGTCTCTCCTCCCAATCTTGTTACCCTCTATGTGACCCTGGGATGAAATTTATGATATTACGGTAGGCTTGGACTAATTTATCTCATACCAAATAAAAGGTGAATAGAAATATATTTTTAAATGTTAAATTTTAAAAATCTTATTTCAATGCCTTAGTTTTAAATTTTCTTCTATTTTTTTTATAAATAATGATATGACCAAATATCTATTTTATAGATATAAGATTTTAAAAATCTTTTTTCAATGGGTTATTTTTAAATCTTCTTCTATTTTCTTTTTTTTTTTCTTTTCTAGTCTAAAATTCAATATGTAACCAATTATTAGAACAAATGTTCACATTGTCTAAGAGATCTTTTAAAAATAGTTGGTGTTAGATAAAATTCATTTATGACTTTAACACATCAACTTGATATACCAAATAAATATTAGTATTAGAGAGCACTTAAAAAAAATTTATTTTTTTATGATAATTAAATAAGAGTAATCCATATTTCGTTAAAGTTACTAATATAGATACTAAAATTTCCACACATAGAGCAAATCAATCAAAATAATGACATTTTAAAATTATTTCTGCTTTATTATTTAAAGGAGTAGAAATGACCTTCTTTTGAAAAATAATAATTTTTATTAATTTGATATATAGAAAGATTTATAAATCAATTTGAAGTAATTTATTCTTGTAAGTTAGAACTCTTGAAATTTAAAACTAAGTAGGTTGAAGTTTGCATATATATATATATATATATGGGTTATTTTATTATTTTATTATCATAAATTATATTAAAAAATTATATATATATAAGATATATATTCATATAAAAAATAAATCATACTTCAGAGAAATATAAAGATATACATATAAATTAAAATAGAGTAAATACATTATATATATATATAAATTTGTTTGCAAATAAGCATAAACACAATAACAAAAATATATAGATATAAAAATATAAAATTTTTGTAAATAGATGGAAAAACAATTGAATAGTCGAATCTAAAACTTAAAAAATATCAAATATGAATATAGATAAATATTTTAAACAAACATTAATTTTAAAATTTAAAAAAATATCTTAAATAATTTAATAAAAATTTTAAAAATTAAATATAAATAGTTATCTTAAATGAATATTAATTTGAAAATAAAATCATTATATATAATTTTCTAATATTTAGATAATAAAATTAAAAATTTAAATGATAAAAACATCAAGTATCTCATCTTTTTAATTTATTAAATATATTTATTTTTTTAATTTATCAAATGTTATCTTATTAACTCATTTGTTATTTTAAATCTATTTATTAAATTTAATGTTTAAATTTTTCTTTAACCTCCTAGCAAAATAAATAAAAGAAAGAGCAAAATAATAATATTAATAAATGAAAATTTCATTCATAAATATAAAAACTACACAAACAAATTGAAAAAAAAAAACTCATAACATACATACTCAACATCATACAACTAAATGTTTTAAGATAAAATATTAGTTATTAAAATAATGAGATTTAATTAATATCAATCTTTTTTTTTTATCTTTGCTCTATATACATTTTCATACATTTTTTTTCTGCATATATATCATTTTATAAAATTAAAAAATTATGAAATGAAAAAAAAAGAGAGACCATAGAATTAAACTAACATCACTGCAATTAGACAAAAAGATGTAATAATATATATGGATTGGAGTTGTACTTGTCATCTCTTTGTTAATCAAAATCTGAAAAACAATATTAACTTATTCATAAAAAAAACCAAAACCTATAAAATTGAAACAAAATAATTGAAAGAAATAATAAAAAGAAAACCATTATGCAAAATAATCATTGAAAAGGGTATATATAGGTATATTGATAAGAAAAAAGTTCAGAATTTTTTAAAATTTTAGAGTCCGTTTGGAATGAATGAATTCCATAAAATTTTGTGAAATTCATTTAAAAATTTATGTTTTCGCGTTTGGAATGAAAAAAAATATAGATTTTAATTTTAAAAATTCCATAAAATTGAATATAACTATATCAAATTCTACAAAAATTGATGGAATTTCCAAATAAATTACACAAAACTAAACACTCTAATTTTTTTTGACAAAACTACCCTCTTCTTCTACAAATTTAATTTTTTAATTTTTTTACTTATTTTACTTAATTATTTTATCAAACTTGATCATAATAATAAATCATTAAATTTTATTTGACAAAATTACCATTCTGTGTACAGAAGTATTTCTTTTTTTTCCCGTTGTTTTATTTTTTTTTTCCTTTTTAGACTCTATAGTTATTAATATGAAACTACAGTTTTTGTTAAATAGAGACATTTTATATAAATTAAAGATAACTATTATAATGAATGTTATAATTATTTTATATATTATATTTATATAATTAATTAATTAATTAGTATATGAAATTTATAATTTATTTCTTAGTAACAAAACAACAAATTATGATATTGTATATAATAAATATAAATTGATGTTTATATTATTGTTATTAGATTACTATGTCAAGGGTATTTTAGAAAATAAAAACAAATGAATTTCTTTTTAAGAATTTATTTTAAACATAATTTTGTGAAATTTAATTGAATTATTTATTATAAATTATAGTATACCAAACAATATATATTCAATTGCAAATAAATTCTACTTGGAATTCATTTATAAATGAATTCTACAACCATGTTCATTTGTTCCAAACGAGTTCTTAAATTCAAAACTTTAAAATTTAAAATTTTAAAATTTAATAATTTTTAATTTTTAATTATTTAAATTTTTAAATTTTAAACATAGGTATATAAATATATAATAATAAAAATACTGGAAAATTATAAAAAATTTATAAAATAAAAAAAGATAAAAAATAATACTAAAATATGAGAGTCCCACGTCAGCTTTGTAAAAATCTTTTTGATTTCAAGATTTTATATATATATATATATATATATATTAACTCAATCACTCTAATTTTAAAACGATAAAAGTAATTGATTAAATTAATCTTTTAAATAATTAATATTATTTAGAAAATACTAAAAGATTGGATAATTATACTACTTACAAAGAGATAATTGTACTTAATTTGTGCTCAGCTTACCCTCTAAATTACACCCTTTTTACTAAAAATTGACTTTGCAAATTGATTTTATTTTAACACAAGCTTGCAATCAGATGTTCAATTGATTCTTTTTTTTTAATTCGAGCAGAAAATTTATACCCCTTGATATAAGAACTCGTGTGCGCGCAAAATTTGCGAACGGCAATTTTTGGCGTAGCCCCGGCACGCAAAGTCCGAAATCTAAAACGGTGTTTTAACCAAATTTAAATCAGCGTTTCAGTTCCGGTTTTGTTGTTAGCGTCCTCGCGATTTTACCTATCGGTTTGTGTAAAAGTTAAAAATCAGTGAAATTTCTGTGTGATATTTTCGCATGGAACGACGTGAGACCTAACATTCGGTTTCGGATCGCCGCAACCCAAACCGCTTTGCTGTTTCTAGTGGTTAAATTGTGGACCGTCCATCTTTTTGAATATATAAATAAGGGGTAAAGGATAAGATTATGAGGTTTATTATGACTTTTACGAGCTTAAATATATTCTACTTTTACTATTAGATATTATATTCTGGATGCCACCGTACTTGAAATATTTTCAGAAGTATAAAATTATAAAAAAATAAGTTAGAATAATGTTATTATTTCTAAAAAAATTATTAAATTAGTACGTGGATATATTTCCATGTCAATGCAAATAGTTTTATGTGGAAATTTTAATACATTACTTATTAAGGTACCAATGCTTAATTAGAAACCATTCTATAAAAGTCTCATAATTAATTTTTAAAAATAAAGATAATCATGTATTAGTAATTTAAGAGCAATTTATTTTTTCCCTTTTGGAAATAAAAAGTAGCATTTGGACAAATCTATTGGCATGGGACAAACGGTGACTACAGAGGAGTTTTTGATTCTTGATAGGAACCGTTGATTCAAAGAAAGAGAATCAGATTCTGAGGTGGACATACTCCTCAGATAGGTAAGAATACCCGAATCTCTAGAGCAAAAACAGTAGAATCCCCTGTGGCGTTCACATCAATCACGTCCACGTCAGTCGCTTATCGTTCGGTCTCCGATTAAATTGCGGCTGCCCAAGGAAGCGCCACGTCATCCCCCTGCCGTGAAACTATACGAGGTTTAACAGTCCCCACCAAAGCTACCGTGGCAAAATTGGAAAGACAGATATACCGCCACCAATTACTTACTGGTCAAATTTTGGACCGAAGCACCTCCTTTTGCTTTTTCTTTAAAGCGAATAAATAAATCACGACCCAATTTCTATATCTAGTATCTGTTTTTTTAATTTTAAATATTCTTTTCGGTTTGAGTAAACATAAATTAATAATGAACATATCAAGATAAATAAAATTTTATTTATTTTTATTTTTTAAAATCACGAGGACTTCAGCTCATATTATTTATAAAATTAAATTTATTAAATTAATAAATACCAAAGTAATTATAGATTAAATAATATTACTTTTAAATAATTATATTATATATTAGATAAAAGCTCGCACGCAGTTACAAATACATACTTTGTTTTTTAAAATTTAAAATTTAAAATTTATAAACTGTATTGATACATTCTAAAATATTCATTCTCTCATACATTTCATTACTGTTGTAAATTAATACAATATCTCTTGAGCTCTTATGTTCACTTTTAAAAATGCCTTAATAATTAAAAAAAGTCTGAATTTTGAAATTTTATCAATTTTAGATGGTTGTTTTAATTTTATGAATTAATACCGCATAATTAAACCTTCGTTTGTCTTTCGTCAATTACATATTAACGTGACAATTATCTATTACAAGTGGGCCCTATAATATTCAATGTCAGCATCAAATTATATATCCATATATATTAAAAAAGAAAAACTTAAATTTCAACGTTTTTATCAGATCTATCCGATTATTTTAATTTTAATACCGCGTGCTAATTAGTCTCTATCAAATGATTATGTATATTAAGTGTATAATGAGATCAATCCATTAGAATACCGAAGAGTTTTTTAAAAATATTATTTTTAAATCTACTAATCAATATAGAATTTAGCTTTTTTAAAACTTATATAATATCTGCGTCAGACGAGATATTAGCTTGAAATGTTAGCTTATCTTATGCAAATCCTATATCGACTAAACACAAAATGTAAGTAAAATACATAAGAATGGGAACCCTTAGACTGGCAAGAGACTTTTGAGCTATTGAATGGGTTCTCGCCCGAGAACAACACCATGCGGGCTTAAGTGGATTCGGCTTAAAGCGGACAATATCTTATTAGACATGAGCTGTTACAACTTATTTTTCTATATTGATCACATCATTTCCAAGATGAAATCAAAAAAGTTTTACAAAATTTCTAAAAAGAGACTAAATCATTAAAAATACTTCAAATTTTGTGAGTAGTTTTAATTGTACCATAAATTTAACTTTATTCTTTTAGTACTCTGAATTCAATTTTAGTTATAATGACACTGTAATTTCAATTTGTATTCAATTTACTGAATAGAATATTATTTTCTTTGAACTTTTACTCTCTTTTATAGTCAAATTAACTAAAAATTCAATATTTAACAATACTCTAACTAATTATGTTGGTAAGAAATTTAAATTCATAAAATGGCATATAAAATAATAAATTATAATTAGTTATAAGCATAAAATATTAGTTTAGATTTTTTTTTGCTATTTTTTAAGCATAGAATTTTATTTATACTCCATTTAAATCTCCTATAAAAATAGATTTTATTCATTATGGAGTTATTTTATTTTTAAGGAATCACTATTTATTGTTAATATTATATAAATGAATAAAAGTATTTTATTTTTAAGATAAATAAATTATTATTTATTTTAACATTTATACAAATGAATGTAATATTTATTTATTAGTCTAATTCAAAAAAAAAATAAATTGGATTCTCAAAAATAATATTTTATTCATTAAAAAATATGAAATTAATGTATTATTGTAACTAAAATGAAAATTCAAGGTACTTAAAGAAGAAAATTGGATTTAGACAATTAAAACTATCAGCAAAATTTAGGGTATGTTTAACGATTTAGCCATTAAAAGAAAATATCTACTTGTTATACCCATCAAAATCATGATCTTTTTCGAAGTTGCCTTTTGTTTTCGATTGTTAAGAGAGCAATTATATTGATTAGTATATTTAAAAATGATATTTTTAAAAGACTTTTCAGTAAAATTGAATTTAATAGATTAATCGCGTTGTACACTTAATATATATTTATAGTTAATTAATGAACTATTTAATTGAATAAATATCTATAAAGCAAAATTATTTGATAGAAATGAATTAATATGCGGTATTGATTTATAAAATTAAAAGAACTGGCTAAATTTAATAAAAACATTAAAGTTTAGATTTATTTTTTCTTAGTATATATGAATGTATGACTTGGCACTAACATATGATGTTATAGGGTCTATTTGTGAAAGATAACTGGCACGTTAGTATGAAATTGATGAAAGACAAACGGACAATAAAATTGAGTAGGTGACATTGATTGATAAATTCTTTATAAATACCGCAAAGTTACACCGCTGAAGAACTCAAAATTGTGGAACATCCCGTAGGCGTAACAGTACTTTATCATTGCCAATGAACTAGGCAAAACTCAACTTGCACCTCCACCGTCTTAAAACACCCGCCCATGCATTTCTTGCAAAGGAACAAAGAACAAGAACATGATTTGAAGATTCAACAACAGACTCACAGGACGGGCAGAGATAATCTTGTGAATGTGATAGTATTCATATTCTTTCATCAAACAAGATAGGTTTTAATCCAGAACTTTTCTTATCTTTTGTTTGAAATTTGGAACACCATATCCTCCAAGCTTTTTGCTACTACCCAATTCACCAACCTTCAAATACTGCCATATAATATAAAGGCAATAAAGCTAAGACTAATTTGATCAAACCCATTTTTTGTTTTAAAGAAGAAACTTATAGACTAATATATATTTGTAAATTGATAGAATTTAGGTAAGTTTCAGTTAATTATAATTTTCAACCTATCTAAATCAAAACCCCACATTTTTCTCTCAAAAAGCTATTAAATTTGCGTTTGAATATCTTAGCATAAGATATGAAGGTGATCCCAACTCAATTTTCAAACAAAAGTATGGCCACGTGTATCCATGTCACAATCCATCTTGCTCATTAATTTATTAATAATAATATAAATATTTAATTATAGAGGATTTTTTTGCTGTGTAATCCATAACCAAAAGCAAAGGTAAAACTTACAAGTTACACAAAACACAACATATCCTCCACGTGAGAACATAAAACTTGACGAGAAAGAGTGTAGTAAATCAAAGATTCAAAGTCAATTGAAGTGGGAAATGATGTAAAAGAGAATTAGCTGAGTAGCTAACCAGGGAAGGGACATGTGATGTGGTCAAGCTTAATTAAATTTTAAAATTTTGTGACGTTGATTGGCATGGTCTGGTCCGGTGCAGGTAAAGGCAGTACCCAGAATTTGTCTGTTTTAGGGGAAGGTAAGGTTGGTCTATCCAATTGCTCTGTTTGGTTTCTTGGAAAAATAAATTCTTTAAACAGAGTTCCAAACCAAGAGGAGAGAAATGTACAACACTGGATTGGATATGATCCTCCCTGAACAAGATGATGATGATAGCCTTAGCTTCTTTTTGGATAGGATGGGGATGCATTTTTTGCAATTTTCATTTAAATTTGAGATCGAGATAAAATAGGATGACATACACACACACAAAAGGTGGGTTTTTGTGTTTTATGCATTTTTTTGGCTGAATACAACGTTACGTAAACTTTAAAAAAAAAATTGCAAAATACATAAAATTCACTCTTAAATTTTACAACTTCAACCTCGTGACATTCCAAATTTCACAAACAACATACCACGACCTTGAATGTGTAAATTTTTATAATATTACAAACTTTTCTGTACTAATATCATTAATTTTAAAAGTTTTTGACCAAAATTTGCATTAATAATTTAAAATGTGTAACAAAAAACTAGGAATATAAAAACATGAACATATATATATATATATATATATATCTATAATAATAAATTAATAATCTATCATCTATAATTTGTCCGTCTACATCTGGGAAAGGAAAAGGAATTCAAAGGTAAAGTTTGGAGGGCAAAATAAAATTTTTAAAATTCTCTGGATGGCCAAACATAATTGCCTCTACCTATATATAATATAATATATAAACTTAGGGAATGAAAATAGAATAATTAAATGTAATAAAATATCTTTAATTAATTAAAATTATTTTGGTAGAAACATAGTATAATTGCCTGTTGGGTTTTATCCCTCCTCTTTATTAAAAAAATTTAAAATATTTTGATTACTCATATTGAAATAAAACTTTCATATATTAACGAAAGCAGTGAAAAATTCATATCCAACTCAATTACTTTAGTCACCTTAAACTTATCGATCTAGTTATAATTACACCATAATTTAAATTAATATCCAACTCATTACTTCTCCATTGTAAAATTGATTTAATTTTAAATTTAAATACAAAATTTTAATTTTTTTAATTTATTATGTAAATACTTGGGTATGAAGTATATTTTTATATTATTTTAATCAAAATTACAACTTTAATTTAATTTTAGGGTGCTGCAATAAATCGATAAATTTAGGCTGTTGTAATTTACTTGTAGAGTGGAAAAAAATTAAATTTAAATTTGATCACAATGTATATATATTTTTTTCCTTTGCCATCTTTGAGTTTAGTTTTACCATTCTTTTGGGTAATTAGCGTGGGCCAGTTCTAAACATTACAAGCATAATAATCATAAAAAGGAGAAAAAGGCACGAAAGTTTTGTTTTTATTTTTCAGGTATTTGTAATTTATGGTTGAGATGTCCCTTTTTCTATCATTGGTTGGAAGAGAGAGGTGTGTAATCCAGCTATTGCATTTTCAATTGTCACTTCGAATTGGTAACATAGGTTATTTTATATTCATAATAAAAAATAAATAGAAAACAAAGGTTATTTTATATGAATTTGCAATCTAAAAAGTATATGATTTGAAACAACAATTTATTGGTTTTCTTACCTCTCATATAAGAAATAGGAAATGAGAGGTTTTGAATTTTAATCCTTTGTGCCACAAAGGTTATCACAAGAAATAGGAATCTTATTTAAATTATAGGATTGTCCCTGGTATGTATAGGGCACCATGTCATTAATGCTATTCATTAAACAGCTAGCCTAAGAGGCACTAGACAAAAACCTTAAAAAACAAAAGAAAACAAAACTAATAACTAGAATTACAAAGCAATCACAGAACAAAAAAGAAAGATAACAAAGTTGAATAGAAATGAGGCTAGCTATCAAACAAAGCTTTAATCCAGACAAATTAAATCATCTCATGCATTCTATCACATTGTCGTTAGTTTAAGAAACTCATTTTTACATTCAATTGAACAAACTTTTGGGATAATCTTGGTATAATAAGCAGTGAAAAGTTGCAGCAAACATTTGTTGACGAGAACATAAACAGTGACTGTATATTATTATTTTACTACAGTAAATTTCTTCAATATTTTCCAAAAGGCAGTATATTATCCACCTCAGAATTAATCATACAAAAAATTAGCCAACAAACAAATGTACAACCAAAACAGAAGCGACTAAAACTCACTTCATTTAATAAGGCACGTAAGCAGGTTGTTCTGCATAAATGCCTAACTGACTGCCAAGAAGAGAATGAAGATAATACTTCTTACAAGCTCCTCAATGCAGAGTAATCTCAAGGCAACTTTGGAGATGATTGTTGCTTCATAACTTTTGCTGACTTGATGGAAGATTTCGTGAACCAAGTTGTATAAAGAAATTGCTTGTGAGGCCCTATATGATTGCAAATTAACCTAAGCTTCTGTCTCTCTCTCATCCATCTCAATACTATTTTCATATGATTTTTACCTTTTAATCCTCTCAAGCCAACTTCCTGAAATTATGTTAAGCAGAAATCAATAAAGTTCAAATGCATTGCATAAATTGTTAAAACTGAAAAACAGTTAAACAAGAAAAGACCAATGCAATACTTGGTGATTGTCTTATATTACCAATTGGGAATATTGATTTGGAAGATCTCTCTATTATGTAGAGACTAGTTAAACAGTCTTAAGTTTGGTGGAAGAGTTTATAGCATGTTGAATAAAACAAACAGCTCTCATTTCCTGATTCTAGAAAATACAGAGAAAAGCTTCCAAACTCTTGGAAACAATTTAAGCATACCCATTATACAGTACCATTAAAAGAATTTATAAAACTTAAATTTAATAATCATTTGCTTTTCTTGGATGCCATTTCATCAATTTGAAATCCCATTTTGATTATTTTCTCTTTTGCATTGCAATTATATTTTATACATTTAGCTAAAGATACTAACTTTCCACAACCAAGGGAGATAACTTAATCCAGTATCAAACAGAGGCTATGTTAGAGCTGAAACTAATGAAAAAAAAAAATCAGAGGAAACGTATAAAATTAAAAACAGATGCGGAATACCTGGACTCTTTCCCAAGTTTCAGAAACAGTGAGAGGACCATGTTCCTTTACAATGTCAAAAATTGCCCTTGTTATAGTCTGCGTCTGCTCTGGTGGAGCTATGAGCTCTATTGGTTTCATCTTTGGCTTTGGCTTTGTCGAAAAATACCTTATCGCCGCCCTAAACATCTTTTATACTCTTGGATTTTCGCTCCTGTAACGTTTTCACGAGGAAATTGAAACCAACGGTGCTGTAAATAGATAAATTCGAGACAAGAAAAAAAAAGAAAAAGTAAAGGACGAGATTACGTTATCAAAGCAAACGGGAATTGCCGCCAGCTTCATACAGTCGGTAAATGAAAATTGGAGAAGGAACAAGAACACTAGAAATGAAACGTACCATTGCGGTAATATTTATATTCTGTTACGGAATATAACTTTAAAGCTCACATGGAACTTGACGTTGGTGTGAGTGCAGCCGATGGTTGGGGACGAGGAAGGAGCGGCGGGTTAGAGTGGAGAGAGGAAAGCCTAAAATAAAATATAGTAAAATAACCAGGGAATAAAAAAATTAGAAAAAACGAAGTCTCATCTTACCCCCTGAACTAATATCAAAGCCCAAACATGATTTTTATTATTATTTTTTTTAAATTCCACCTTAAATTAGGCACAATTGTTCATTTCGCCCACCAAATTGTAATGAAACCGATGGCTTTTGAGTTCAACGAATGTGGGCTCGAAGTTCGATTTGGTTACATGCTTCGGAGGAAATGAAGAAGCCGATGGGATCCACTCAAGAGAGAGAGGTGTCGTTCATGGAGAAGAAGAACAGAGAAGGGAAAAGAAAAAGATGAGCTGGATGCGGTGGAGAGAGATAAGAGATGATACTTCAGGCACTTCTCATTGGCAGTGATGGACACGCGCGTTAGTTGGCAAAATGAACAAAAGTGTCTAATCAACGTTTTTCCAAAAATTAAAAGCCACTCTCAATTTTCTGGCGAACGACACATTCTTTTACCTTCTGTCGTTCGCTTCCTTCTGGATACAACTAACGAAATATTGGGACATTTAGGGATGGCAGCGGGGCGGGTACCCGCGAAAAACAAGCTACCCAAATCCGAATCCATTAACAATTATACTACCCGAATCCGTTAAGGAATAAACCAAATCCGTTTAGAATACCCGCATACTACCCAAATCCGCATAAATACCCGTTTAATCACATTTATTCATTCCTTCAAACCAGAATCAGCAATCATAACAATTCTGCAAATCTAAAATCCCTTGTATAATGATCATTCGTAAATTGGTAAAATTATCACATTCTCAAGACATCAACAAATTAAGAGTAAAAGCAAATCATCATCATATCAACAAATAAAACATGCAGAAACCCAGAAACGAAAACAAATAAAAAATAAACATACATCTCTCTGCTGAACCCACAAATTAATTCAACAA
>CANUEX010082934.1:0-15358 GCA_948099535.1 Jatropha multifida | reverse complement strand
AATTATTAACTCTGATTGTCTTATGAAAAATGTCATAATATGGGCTTACTATTCCGATAGTCTAATGATAATAGGGATGGAGTGTGATAGTTTAGGCTTACTACGGGTCTCGGGTGCCTTAAGCTTACCTAGGTCCTAGTGCCGGTTCGGCCCACGGTTTTGGATCGTGACAATTATAAACTTGGTTTATGTATATATATGTCCATATTGGTCATTTTGCAAAAATTTGTAAAAGAATTTATTTTTTATTTTATTTTTTTATACTAATAAGTATAATATTGGATATTTGGATTCTTAAAAATAATTATTAATTATAATAAAAATAGTATTTTTATTTTTAAATATTATTAGTCTTTTTTATAATATGTGTCGCACGTTGACTATGCTTGTTATATATTTGTACTATTTTAATTTTTTTTATTTTTTTACCTTTTATAAGTTTTTATTTAGATTAAAAAAAATGTAATTATTTAATTTGTATTGGACTTTGTTGTATAAGTTGCTTGTAATGTTACTTTTTATATACTTAATTTTAATTTTTTTATAATGAAATAGTCTCAAAATAAAATTCAACCCAATCTTTATACCTAATCCTCCAGTCCCTAATTTATAAATATAAATTCTTAAAACTTTAATAAGTGCCCAAAAAGAAAATTAAGTCATCACTTCATCTCTAATCTCCTACTCTCAACCCCCTAATCAATATCTACATACAACCATAATGAAAAATAATAATAAATTATTTATACTGCTGGATAAAGAAAAGAAATAAGTAAATAATCTGAATTAATGATGGTAATTATTTTTGTGATAATGATAGTATTATTCACCCTGTACATTAGAGAAATGAATATATACACATACACACAAGTTCTTGAAATCACAAAAAGTGATCCAAAATAGAAATATATAGTTCTAATTTTAATTTTTTTTTTTATAAACATTATTTTCTTTCGAGTTAAATAAATTTAAAATATAATAAAAAAATATAAAGAAAATTAAAAATATTTAATTATCAAGAGGTTATCTACTTATTGCAAAGGATATATAAATCTCTTACTAAATTAAAGTGATAATAGTTACAAATCAATTTAATAATGAAAAAAAAATTTTAAGAAGTTATTATTAAGAATAGAACTCTTTTCGGAACTCAACATGTAATAAAAAACAAACCTCTTCTTTAATTGGAAATGTTGTAATTTAATGAAATTTGATATTGATAGACAAAAAAAAAAATAGCAAAGTAAATAAATGAAAATGAAAAAGCAAATAATGCTATGATCTAATTTTATTTCTCTATTTTTTTAAGTTGCAAATTTAAAATAAATAAATAAATTAGTTAATTAATAAAAAAAGATTTCCGAGACCACTAAATCCTATTTGCACTGAGTTAGTCCAAAGAGTAAAGTGAGTATTTGCTTCATCTATTAGAATTGAACTTTCGACCTCATTCGAAAAAGAAGAGTGTCATACCACTTATCCAAACTTCTGTTGGTATAAAATATAATTTTTGAGTTGACTATGATTAATGCTATTTTAAAATTTCTAAAATTTCACTAGATAATCTCATTATTCCTCCTAATTTCCACTTATATATATATAGTATAGTATAGTATAGATAGATACATACATCTGCACCCGAAGGATGACTAGTTATCTTGATCTTGGGTTTGATCCTTTTGGGCTAAAACCCAACACCCAGTCTTTAGTTCACTCGTTACTCCCGACTCTCAGCTCTAATTCTAAGCCCCACACGCACTCCCTGTTCCTTCAACAAATCCTAGACCACCTCCGCCAGCCGCAGCGAGTGTGAAGAAAATGGTGAACAAGTCATGGAGGATAATACCAAGACCGTTAATGGAAACAATTTTAAACAATCACGCTCAACACCACCGCGTCCCTCAGCCTCTCATTCTCCACGGCCCCCGCGGTGCCGGCAAAACAACTCTCATCCTCGACCGTACAAAACCTCTCTTTCTCATTATTATGAGTTTTTTTTTTTTTTGTGTATTTTAGTGTTTAATGCCCTTCTTTTCTTTTCTTTTTTTCCCTTGGGTTTGCTTCTTTTAGGTCTCTTTAACGACTGGAACAAAGGTCCTCATATCACTGGCTACGTGGATTTTGCTCAATCAATCAAAGATCACCATCCGCATCACAATAATTCATTTCCATGGGCGTCTTGGTCCACTTGTGAATCGCCCGCTCTGTCAGATTGCAAAAACCTACTTGAAACTTGCCTTGAATCAATGGCTTATAAGGGAATCCAGCTTGGTACTATTTCTTCTAATCAAATTTTCTCTACTTTAAACAAATGGCACCGCCTTGACACTGCTCTTCGCCGCATAATACTCCAGAACAGTACAAACGGTCAATCTAGATCAAGAAATGTTGTTTCTAATAAGGTTTCTAGTTCGGTTCTTTGGGACCGGGCAGTTTTCGCTCTATCTGCTCGATCAAATGCCAAAGAGATTGATGAGCTTTTGGGGTTAGAGGATAAAGGAAAGAACTTGTCCATAGAAGAGTCTTCATATTTTAGGGAGGCAGTTGTGGCATTGAGATTAGCTAAGGAGGTTATTGAAGTGCAGCAAGGGTGGAGAGCTAATGCCATTGCTTATTTGAATGAGACTGGTGGGTTTTCTAGGTCGTTGGCCAATTCGTGTACTGATTGGCCTTGTTTGTTACTTGAGTTGTTGTCAGAAGCTGCTGAAATAGACTATTTTCAGGTAAGTAATTGGCAATCGGTTTAATTAGTGTTTTGGCCTTTTTTATTGTGAATTTATTGATGGTTTTTATTTTCCATGTGATTTTGGCAGCCGAAGCTGGTTATAAACAATATTGAAGTTCTTAAAAATGCCATTTTAACAGATGATTCAATGGTGTCTGGAACCTTGTATCATGACAGTTTGATATGGAGAATTATTGCTTTGGGTGCGAACGAGAGGTGCCTGCCTGTTATGCTGGTCACTTCTGATAGGTAAGGTCCATTACTCAACTGTGGTTGTTTTCTCTCATTCCACGCAAAGGGTTAGTATACATGTGCAATTTTCTGTGATGTCTATGTTTTCTATGGGATCCAATTAGAGTCTGTTATAATCTATCGGAGAAAAAGGTTGTAATTTGAGCCTGTAAAAAGCGTTTCCTTCAGGTAAATCAAACTCTTGTTGTTTCGCTAAGCACCTTCCTCAGTGACTCTTATCAGATTTTATTTCCTCCTCATTGTAATTCAACCAAGTTTCTTCCTCCATTTGATAAATAGGAGAACTGTTTCATTAGAGCAAACATTTGAGAACAAAACAAGTTTTGATTCTAACCTGACACTAAAAGCTCTTTCACAGAATAATGATGCAAATTGCCTAATTACATTTGAGCAACATTTTCTTAGGATGTATAATTACCATGTACTGCACCTTGCCCTCCAGGCATGAATCTTGCAGGCACTTCTGTTATTTCCTTCTAGTTTGATGGGATACTACCCTTGTTTGAAATGTTATCCGGAATGAGTTTTATGAGAGTAAACTTAAAATAGTTGCCACTATGACTCCAAACATGACCTCCTGGCTACTCATAATTATACTTTTGTATGGTTTTGGAAGTCTAGAAGAAATGTAGTTGACCTGGATTATCAGTGGTAACCATGCTTATTTTATGTTTTTCCATAGGCTTACCAGACCTTTTAGTTTAGTATGAGTTGTTGTTCCCAAGCTTCTCCTCGCTTCTCCCATCTTATTTGGAACTAATTGAAATTGTTGCTGCAGCTACTATTCATACCGAGCCTACATGGATTTTGGATTTCCAGACATATTTATATCCCGTGAGGTAAATAAACTTAAACTAACGCTACTCTCTGTATATTCTGTGTGTGTATAGGTAATCAGACCTAATTTTCTGTGCATGCCCTCTTTCCTGTTAAGTTTTGAGGAAGATGGTAACTGCTCTTTGCTGCTTCGTTGTTATGGTTGAGAAACTGAGATTTGTTGCTTTTTGGCCAAAGCTTGAACTTATTTTAATTGCTCGGCATGCTCCTTTCTGCCATGCTTATGCTTGATACTCTCCCATGGGGAGAAATTAAAACACCAATTGAAGGAACAAGGCTTGACTGCTTTTGTTAATCCACATGTATAGCTTTTGAGTCATAACAGTTAAAACCACAAAGACGTGTACATACAAAAAAAACTGTCGATGAGTATATTAATAGTCTCCAATGTCAAAAGTTGATTTTCCATTCTGTATCCTCCAAAAGGGAAAATAAATAAATAAATAAATAAATGTGTAATTCAACTGAGGAAAATGTTATTGTTCATATTCTTTCACCAATAGAGGGACATATATATACACTATACAAGATACTACAAACCTATTATGAATCTAACTCCTAATAGAATTCTATTTACAACCAGTCCTTAACAAAATGAAAGAACTCCCATAGTTGTTTCGTGGATCCATGAAGAGAGTATTTGAGTACTAATGTGAAGGATATTATAATTCTTACCATAAAATGGCCAACTTTAAGCTCTTCCTATTTTCACTCCGTCCAAATAAAAAGGCAAAAATAAAATTTCACTGGCCTCACTATCCCTCTCAATTTGTTCCCAACTATAGTGTTAGTGTATTCATGCGGCAACTTAATCATTTTTCTCAATTGGAATATGTCCATCTGATCAAATATGTATATTTTGATGATATAAACTATTATTATGTCTGCATGTATATATATATATGATTTTGTATTTGTTGCTCATTCCACTTCTTTTAATCTACAGACCTTTGGATGGACTCCACAAGAAGCTAAAATGCATATGGTTACTGACTACTTCAGTCATTCAGAAGTAAGGACTTTTCCCCTGATATAGTATTTCTTTAGGTACGAAATTAGATATGAAACGGCCCTAAAGAGAGGAAATTATGAAACAAAATAGGTTGGGTTTCGTCATATCTCTATCTATCTTTTAACTTTTAAAATCTTCATCCAGTCATCTCTTTCCTGGTCACCCAATAGTTTTATGTTTGATTGCTTGCATCTTTATGAGATTTAACGGTATCTGCATTGGCCTGTAGTGGACAGTGATTGTTGAGGTTCTCGGGCCAAGCCCTCGGCATCTCTTTGAGCTTTATGCTCTCAAACAAACCAACTATTACCAGAAGTAAGAACATCTACTGTTCAGTTTGCTGTAGTTGTTTCTAATATAATATTGAATTATCAATTGATGCTTATGTTGATTCCAGAATTCGAAAAATAAAATTATTTCTTCTCCACATGTAGATGGCAAGCTTATCCTATTGCATACCATTACAGAACTCTAATAGATCTCAAGTTGCGTTTGCTATTCTTGTATACACACCCCATGTTTGTGTTTATTATTTATTTTGGAAATCAGATTTTGTTAATGAGCCTGTACTTACTTTTTTGTTTGCTTCATTATGTTCCGATCTACCATACATCTGTAGTAGATTGGACAGAAGGCTATGCACCACCACAGCTTATTAAGTACTTTAGTTGTCAGGCTGAATTATCCATACAGGATAATGCTGCGAATGTTATTTCTGTTTTACTGTTTAAGTGTAGGGTGCTGGATGACAAGGCTAGTACATTTGAGGACATTATAGATGCATATTTAGCATTTTTGCAGGTAAGTTTCATATTGCCTCGCAACTTGGCTTTTCATTTTTCCTTTGAACCCTTCTGTTCTTTCTTTTCATGCTTTCTTACTCTTGATTAATCTATGAAGGAATGTAAAACAGCAGTAGCTATTGAAAATGGCTGCTTTTCAAGGCTTATCTACCAATTCATGGCTTTGCCTGATTTTCTTAGTTGAAGTTTCTGCCCTGTTCCATATTCTTCAATTTCTAAGTAGATAAAGAGCATTGCCCACACTAAGCCATGCTAGCTTAGTTGTTTGACAACCATAGCGGGAGTTATTAATGTTTCAGCATCTTCTCAAGTTTTTAATGTGCAATAACATAGGGTTTGTGAGTTACACCCTCATTCAGAATTTCATTTTTGTTTTATCAGAAAGGAAAACAAAGGCAGACCAATACAACAAAATTCCAGTAGAAAAAGCAGTAGTGATTGTTCAATCTGGACTTTGTTCCTTAAGATACAAAGAAGTCTCTGTCGATTGCTTGGTGATGCTTTGGATTTGGCACTATAAATTAGACCAAGTTCACTTGAGTGGAAAGCTTAAGCATCGATCATTCCATAAATTGTTCTCCCTTTTAATTTATTAGTCTTATTCAACGCATTTTTATTTTGCCAAGAAAATGGCAAACACAGGGCCTTAGTTTGATCCGGTACAACCTGTAAAATAAAATGTGAATTTGTGTTATCAGAGTTTGATGGAATTTCATGATTTATGAAGTATGGAAAATTGATTTAGTCATAGTTTAATTGGAATATAACCTGAACTTTTAATAGGTAGTGTGAACTTGTGTTATAATGCAAGTTTATCCTAACGAATTAACTTGCATGCCTATTTAAATGTGACAAATCCATTGTCATTTGAGGTGCGTTCTGGTTTTTTTTTTTTATGTTACTCTTGTTGTGAAGACAGTGCTTTTGCATCCTGTCAATTTTAAACCCTGTGTTTTATACGAATTATCTAACTGCCTCAATATCTCCTCTTATGACTTCTTAGGTTACGGTGGTGAAACCTTCCATAGATAAAGCACTGGCAATCCTGCAAAAGTTTGCTGATGATGCACGAAATGGAAAAATTCCAAAAGATAGGTTGCGTTTTGGTGCTCCTTGGAGGCATCCTCCAAGTAGGGACAACCCTACTCTTAACTTGGAATGGGCTAAACTTCAACTAATGGACTTCATTCAATCCCTGGCAAATACAGAATTTGGGGTAACATTTTCTTTTCA
The DNA here is from genome assembly GCA_948099535.1 of Jatropha multifida. Taxonomy (NCBI): domain Eukaryota; kingdom Viridiplantae; phylum Streptophyta; class Magnoliopsida; order Malpighiales; family Euphorbiaceae; genus Jatropha; species Jatropha multifida. The sequence goes on along the minus strand of CANUEX010082934.1, from coordinate 8,496 downwards.
AAACGTTAACTTGAATAATTGAATTCTTTTTTGCTTTCCATGGTTGTGTTTTTCTTTTTTCTCTTCTTTTCCTTTTTAGTTATTCTTTTGGTTACTCACGCAGAACTATTTTCTTTTACATATGACTAAGAGGTACACTTGGTCTATAGGTTAAATATTTAATGGCGAATTTGTTCAAGAGTTGGAGTTGAAAATTTTCTTAATATCTTTTATTGATGTTTATGCTGATTTAGTGTCAGTTGACGTACCCATGCCAAATACCTTTATCTGACGTAGGTATACCAATTGTCACTATATATCATACTGTTTGAATCTTAAACATCCATTGAGCTAGTATCCAAAAAGTTAAATGCCTATCTCATAATATAGGAGGTCAAAGGTTCAAACCTTGGGACTTGGGTGCTTCCTCCCCTCTAAAAATTTCCAATGTAACACAAAAAAAAAAAATGGAAGGGAAAATCTTAAACCTCTGTTGCTGGTTTATCCATCACTACTCTCTGTGTACAACTCTGTATATAATCTAGTTAAATATGTCTTAGTGTCTTCAAATCACTGTCGTATGCTACAAGTTCCCTCAGCTTATAGTGGGAGTTGAGTCAAATTGTTTGAAAGCTGCTCTACTGCTTATATTGTTCCTTTTAGTTGTTAATCAACTTTGACTTCATTTTCTCTTCCATTTGATGCAGGTTAATTATCTAGCTGACTGTAGCCTTGAGATTTTGGATGATCCTTGTACTCTTGCATTGTTAGAGGTATTTCTGATCTGTATATTTGTCTCTGTTTTGTTGGGTTACATGTTTTTGCCCTTTCTTCCATCCACCAAAAGAAACAATTTTCGGTTTCTATAGCATAAAAATCTTCTATAACATCTTTCCATGAAAGAATAGTGTCAACCGGATTTAATGTACAATCGAAAGAAAAAGAAAAGTTTCAGTACTTGTAAATTTTTGGTGCAGTGCTGGTTTTACCTATAGCTCTTTTGCTTAAATTGTTTAGTTGTCTTTCAACAGATGGTTTAGTTATCATTCAGTCAATATCTTGTCCAATTATTAGTGCTATATCATATTATATTTTCCTGATAAATTTGTTCCACATGATTTCCAAGGTTGGTTTGCTCTATGCTCAACGTGATCCATCATTCATTCGTCCTGTATCTAGGGGTATCCAGCGATGTCTTGTGAGATGGCAAGCAATCTTCTCCTTTTGAAATTTATAACTTAAAAAATGTGCATGAAACTGCCATATGATCATCTTTGCTTACAGGCTTGTCCAGGAGCAAATGTGTATGAGTTTCCAGAATTGGCTCCAGTATCAGTGGCAGCAGATTATACGTGGCCGTAGCTATCGTCATTTGATGCTGGAAGTGGGCTATAACAAATAGAGTATGCTACACTGAAATAAACTTTATCCTTGGTTCATTCAAGTGGCAATGTTCACAACTCTAACCATTCAAGGGGATAAGCTTCTATTTTACAAGTTGTGAGAACATAGAACAAGATGATTGGTTTCAAGCTGTCAGTTAGAAAGGAAGAAGTGGTTGAACCGGTTTGCAGCACTTGGTGTTATTGTGAGGTGCTAGACGTTTAATTCAACTCTTTACAGGTGTAGTCATCTACTGCACCACAGGGCATTATAAGGTCCAAATTTTGAGAATGATGATATACTTGAGAAAAATTTTATAGTAAATTTGTGGTTTAGTGCAATGATTTAGGGAAATTGGTTGCAGTTATAGCTTAGTTGATTTTTGTAAATTAGTTTTTTGAATTCGTGATTTGAATCATAATGTATACATATCATCCATGTTGATTTCAGGATTATGTGGCAAAGCCATATTCATTGAGGCAGATTTTTTATTTAGGTTGCACATATAAATGTAAGTTGCTGAATGTGATTATTTTATTGTTGCAAATGCACTTCCAATGCATACAGTATATTTTCTTCATCATTAGGACTATCAATGATCAATAATGTTGATTAATTCCTCTTTAACACTGGATTACATTATAAATTTGATATTTTAGTTTGGTTTAATCTTAAGCTACTTTGTAATGATCTTTATCTTTTAGCTTGACTCCCTACTTCTTTCAAGGCCTTAAAATTTGACTTTGTTCTTTACCCTTGACGCTTAGCGTAGGTAAGGTACTAATAATATTTGCTATTTCCTCTCTTTACATTGTGCAGATGAGCAGCAAATGCTAATTTGAAGGCAAATTTTGATTACTGTAAGATTTTCTTTTCCTCCCTCAGATTTATTAGTAATTGCATTTATTTGGTTATGGCGACTCATCTTGCATCATTCTCTTGCTCTTTTTCTCTTCCTCCCCCCCCAACCAACACACACACACACACACACACACATCCCTTTTTGGCACTTTTTTGTCTATGGACCAAATAAATAAAAATGGGCTCAAACTTCTTAGGAAATGCCTAATGTCTCAATATCATAAACAAAGCATTTCCTCTCTTACAAAATAACGAACAAAAAAAATCAAAAATTCCCTTCTTCTTCTTTCCTTTACCTCTCAAAAACACTAACAAAAATATCACTCATTATCAATCTCAATCATAGTTACACTTCCATCTTGTTGTCTCTTTTCTTCGTCTCCTTATAACATCTGCACACCACATACTTATCTTAGTAACTAATATCATAAAACTGAATCCCAGTCCAGAACTTAATTTTTTTCTTCTTTAATCTAATTTTCTTTTCACTTCTAGATGGGTTGCACCCAGGTTTTAAATAATGAAACCAGTAATGTCATTTTGAAATTGGAAATCAGGTTAAGTAATTGGTCTGAATCAGCTGCTACCATCATGAATTTTTTATTTTTATTTTTATTTTTTTTACGAGTTAGCAAAATGATTTGAAGCGACATAAGTGAAAAACTTAATCAAATATCATAATAATCTTATATATCTAATATTTTATAGCAAAAAGAAAAAGAAAAGAATAGAAGATAGTAGCTTATTACAAAAGGCTACTTTCTTAAATTGATATAAGAAATTAATAAAAGAGCTTAGGTGGCCTAAATATTTGGAAAAGAAAATTTAGAATAATGTGTTAAATATAATATTGGTTTTTTTTAATAAAAATCAAAATGGTAATGTCATGTCTCCATTCTTGCAGTCATTCTTTTGTAATGTCTCTTTTCAAAGTTTAAAATGAAAAGAAGGGCAAAAGATTTATCTGGTTATGCCTCTAACTCTATAAATTTCTCTTCTTATTCGTCTTTGTTCTTGCCCACCCAACTGTTTCTGCTGTTACAGCTTTTTCAAAGATGTGTAATGATTGATTCAGCTGGTATGGCCTTTCGGCTAACATTTTGGTATAATTCCTAAATCATATGTAGAGGATCAGTACGTACCGTATCACCCCCTAGATTTCTCATATGCATCAGGCTATATTTATAGTATTGTACTGTCCAGTATATGGCCGCAGTGCTCGCAAGTTCCTGATGATATTCTGTTTGATAAAGCTATTCAATATTGTTTTTCTCTAGCTGAAACCCTCATGCCTATATGCACTCCTAGAGAATGAATTGGGTTGATACATTAGCTTAATGTCTATATTCACACCATTGTTATGTGCCAGCTTAATGCATTAGCTTCAGATGGATGAATTGGGTTGATTGGTTAATGGATCAAAATAAAATGTCAAGATTTCCAAAAAGTTCTGGGACATATTTATGCATTTATCCTGTTTTTTTGCCCAATATGTGGAGAACTTGATTGATGAACATGCTGCTAATGATGTGTTATAATTTGACCTCAAACGCGTAACTTTGGTACCAACGATCCAAAAATGTTTTGCTATTTTTAATCAGTGAATTTGTCATGTGTAGGTTTGTTTGGCTGTCTGGCTCAAGCCCTTGACTGATCTTTTGTTTTATGCAAAACAAAACGCATAATGTGCCGTTGACACATTATTATGCATCATTCAACAATTGATTGAATTCCAGAAGATGGTAAAATCCAATTTTGTTGGAAAGATGTATTCTTTCCATGTGGAATGCACATTTGTTGTTGTAGTAATTAGTGAAATGAGCATTTTTATTTTAAGAATCAACAATTTCACGTGTTATGGGCTTAAATGGTGTGGGCCAGGCCTGTGACTTTGAAGCTTAGACACCTGGCATGGGATCCAAAGTCCATGTACCCATGTTATTAGTCATAATAATTGCATGTTGTAATTAATCATATATATTTTGCCCTAACCTGCTTTCAAAAGGAAAATTATTAATTTCTACCGTTGAGAATTATTATTAATTTCATCATTGAATCATACTTGTCAAAAGGATACACTGTTTATGGCCTATTTATGCATCAAGTCAATAATTTATTATCATTTTAAAAATTTATTACATTTTCGTTTATTTTTTTTATACGTGAAAATACATTTGTGCCATAATTTGTCTTCATGTCTACGTTCTAGATTGGTTCCATAAGGAAGGCTTTTACTTGGTAAAAAATAAGCATTTTGTTCTTCATTTCAAAATAAGCATTTAGGTCGTTAAGTTGAAATTTTAGAGCAGAGATACACTAGTAAGAAGAAGCTGTGTTTTGACAATTGAGATGCACGCAATTAACGCAAATAAACTTGTGAAATTTTGGTAATTTGACTTGCCAAATTGAAAAGAATAACCGGACACTATGGCTTTTTGACTTTTTGGCCTAAAAAGCACTCTCTTTCTTGTCTTTAGATATCAAATCTGGTAAGTTAGCCATTTATGACATTTCACTTCAATTCTACTTCCATCTTCTTGCTTTCCCCCCAATTTTATTTTTTTTTTTTGTCTTCAAATTTTGAGTTAAATCGTAAAATGTGTAAATATTTCAAAATTAGTAATCTTAGCCCTAAAATTATAATTATAATTATAATTTTGTGGCTTGACCTATTTCATTTGAGATATTTGTTTCCCATTATGAGGTCTGCAAACTGCAACGGTAGGCCGGCCTAACAAATTAAGCCGCATGTATCTTTAACAACACCAGACAAATGCCAATTTTTTATTTTTAAAAAAAAACAAAAAGAATTCAAATAGGTTGGTGGGTCCCATCTGAAGTCTTCATTATTTTTTTTTATTTTATTGGTCATTTTTGTTCCATACGTTCATACAAACTTGCAGTAACCTATCATTCCCCTGCCACCACCACGCATTCCCTCTGCCTATTTCAGAACTCACTCTTCTCTTTCTTCAACTTATTGACTCTTCTACTCTCATTCATTTTGGATTCTTGCTTCTCTTTCTTTTTATTTTGACATTTCATCACTCAACAACCGACTACATGGAGCTTCAATAACCAATGGTGTCCGAGTAAGTATCTCATTTTTTTAAATGTTTTCTCTTGCACGTTATTTCGTATAAATGAACTTCATAATTCAATGAAATGGTTTGTTTTATTTTTCAAGATTAAGATTATGTGTTAGAATTACGGAAATAATCTCTTTATGAAAACAAGTACGAGAAAGGAAAGGACGGTTGCATACATGAACCCTCCCAAGAATTCATGCACTATCTCACCCTTTAATTCTTCTTGGTAATGCATTTTCTTGATTCGTGCAATGTTTTGAATTCTCTTCATATTTTCTCTCTTCTTGACTAAATAATGTTGATCAACTAAAGAACAATCGCATTGAGGTTCCAGGAGTTAATTTGTAAGCTCGCAGAGAAGGAGCTTGAGGAAAAGAGAAATGAACGGCGTAGATGGAATCGCACTATGGAAGAACCTAAAGCAACGGCTATCATTCAAAGGCCTGGGTTGCTGCGGGACTACCTGGAGTCCAAGAACAACGATAAGGACCATCATACAAGAAGAGGAAGAAGAAGAAGAGCCAATCATCAGACAAGAACACGTCAGCGATCGAAATCCGATAGGGAACAGTGCCAACATGGCAATATCATCGGGGATGATGAACCTCAGAATGGCATTAGCAGCCGAACGCAATTTGCGGAGACCAAATGTGGGTCCCGTTAAGACTTTGATGAGGTTGATAGAAGAAACGGACGGTGTAGATTTGAGGAAAAAGAAAAGGAAGGAAAATGACGACATTGAAAACGATTGGGTGTGCTGCGTGTGCATGGAGAGAAATAAAGGTGCAGCTTTTATTCCCTGTGGACATACCTTTTGCAGAGTTTGTTCAAGAGAAATGTGGGCCAATCGAGGGTCTTGTCCTGTCTGCAACCGTTCGATTCTCGAGATTCTTGATATTTTTTAACTTTTTTTTTCTCTTAGTTTTGGATCAATGGCCCATGTCTGCGTAATTGGGCCGGCGAAGGATCCATGCTTGATTGGTACCTGCATGAGACCAATTATACAAAATACATTTGATTTTAGCTCCAGTTGTTACATTTGGTTATTAGTAACTTTTTAGCGTTGGTTGATCCAAGCCCACATTATATATTTTTACCTTGCATTTTCTTTTTTTTTTTTTTTTACCATTTCACAGCATCAATACTCTAGATATCACTATACTATACTATCAGAAAAAATCCAATCCATAAAATGTAACATGCTTAATAATTGATCAGTAACAGTAATATTAAAATTTAAATCCATTCTTCATAATAATCCAAGAAATTATTTTTCCAGGATGACACTTGCCCAATACTAACAAGTAATACTAGAAAAACTAATGCCTCTAATGAGTTAGGAAGTGATCTCAGAATAAGAGAGTGAAGGTCATGCTTCCAAAGAAAGTGCAGAAGACAAAATTAAGTGCCAAAGAGAAACCATCGGAAGGGGCATTGATCGAATCGTCGGTTCGAATGTTCAAAATTATTCCATTTTCATCTTCTTCCTCCGATCTCATTCTTTGATTTTAATTTCGACAATGATGATCAAGTTGCAGGTGTACGCATTTGCTTCTTGAGCGTGTACATACAGTTATACACACTCCCAATTTTTATATAAAAAAATAGAATACTTTGAACTTTCCTTTTTTATGGTGCAATATATTATTATTATTATGAGATTTAAAAAAAAAAAACACTTGAAAAGTTTACTTGTTAAACAATTATTTATTACAATTTCTAAAATTACCTCATGAAAAGGGCTACAAGTACAAGTATGAAGTTCCACAACCAAGGCAAGAATTTACTCTTGAAAAATAAACTTTATTATTTTATATTGCAACAATGGTAATTTTCTCTGCTTACGCAATGTTTAGTTGAATGTAATGTAATGAAAAATATAATATAATGGAATGTAATTAAAATTTTTTATGTTGTTTGGTAATATAATTGATAAAATTTATAGAATGTAATCTTTTTTTTATTTTATATTTGTTTATATAGCTATAATGTAATGTAATTAAAACACTACCACCATCAATGATACTGTTAACACCATCACTCTTTCATTACCACCAATTACACCATTATTATCACTCCACCACCACCACTACCATCACAACCACTAATCACACCACCATCACCACTCCATCACGACCACCACCATTTCCACCACCACCACTACTACCATCTCAAACACCACTCCACCGCCACCACGTCATTATTAATATAAGAAAATATATATACTAAAAACTATTTATTATATTAAATTATTAAACATCACTTAGATTTATAAATTTATTTGAATTAAAAAAAAAGTAAGCTGAAAAAAATATAATTCAAGGATAATCATTCAGCTAATTCGGTCAATTTGAGTAAAATTCTTAACCGAAATAAATTAATTAAAATTTATTTACTTAATCGAATTTAATCAAATTAATTCTTTAGTGCACTTAACCAAACCATTTTGGCTAAATTAATTTTGATTCTTAACTGAACTAAAATTAAAGAAAATAAAAACTTAATTAACTGATCGAATTTAACTAAAATTTATGATTAAACAACTTTAACGGAAATAAAAATTAATCGAATTTATTATTTATTATTTAATCAAAATAAAAACTAAAATATTTTTAATTTTTAATTTTATTATTTGCTTAACCAAAATAATGTAGTTTTGAGAAATCGATCATAGAAATTTTAATTTTCTCTAATCAAACTTTCAACTGAACATTTATTCACCGAACCAAATTAGTTGAATTAACTGAATTAATCGAATTAACCGAATTGACCGAACAGAATGCTCACCTCTAATGTAATATAATAAAATAAAAGTTAATTAAGTCATTATAAATTAACTTTTTTTTCATATATTTTCATTGAATAAATTAAACTATAATATAAAATTATGGATATTTTGATCTTTTTAGTGAGTTTTCATTCAATTATTCCAATTCTTATAATAAAATATAATTTTATTATATGTTGCATATTAAACAGCAAAATATCATTTTTATTATGTGGTGGTAGAGTGGTGGTTGTGGTGAAGTGACTGAGGTGGTGATGTGAAATAACCTATTAATTTATTTTTAAAAGAATTTTTATTTAAAATTTAATTGTAAATTTTCACCAATGAGAATTGAAGAAAAATAATATTTTATGCCGCGAACCGAATCGAAAACTGAATTTAAATAGTCTAACTCAG